>MU857070.1:0-45848 GCA_033296705.1 Chaetomidium leptoderma | reverse complement strand
TCCGTGCGCGCCCATGGTCAGCAGGTCAGCGACCGTGCAGCGAACTGGTGGATACATACCACCAACCATCGCCAACCAGAGCCAGATCCGCACCATGCTGCAGCCGCCCCGCAGCGAACACCTGGTGTCGGAGTCGTGATCTGCCCCCGCGACGATGAACTGGATCGCCCATTTCGCCCAAGTCGAGAAGAGAGTGCTGGGCATCGTAAGTCCAGAATAGAGGCATCCAACTCGGCCGACGCTGCTGACTGTGGGGCCGACAGAATGAGAGCGACGATGGAAGGATCGGATCCGGCCGCGACGACAGCGAGGGGGGAGGCACCGTCGTCAATTTCAACCCGGCCAGCGAGGGCAAAGACTCGGCATCGCTGGCATCGCTCGGCAGCACCTTTATCCCCGTCGTCGTCTACTCGGCCGTCTGCTTCATCATCTTCTTCGTCTTCCGCCGAAAATGCCCCCGCGTTTACGCTCCGAGGACCATGCCGTCCCTCCGGACGCCAGAGTGAGTAGCCCCTCCCCGTATGGGGCCCCTCTCGCCGTTGGCTAATGAGACCCAGGCACCCGAGCCCTGAGCTACCCGACGGCTGGTTCAACTGGATCAAGCCCTTCTTTGCCATCAAGGATGATTACATCCTCAACAACTGCTCTCTCGATGGCTTTTTCTTCCTCCGCTTCCTCAGGGTCCTGTCCGTCATATGTCTTGCCGGAGTCTGCATCGTCTGGCCCATCCTACTGCCCATGAACGGCACCGGTGGCAGCGGGCTGTCAGAGCTGGATTCCCTGACCATCGGAAACGTCAAGCTAGCCGACAGATTCTACGCCCACGTCGTCGTGGCATGGTGTTTCTTCGGCTTTGTGCTGTTTATGATCTGCCGAGAGTGCATCTACTATGTTAACCTCCGCCAGGCCTATCTCCTTTCGCCAAACTACTCGAAGCGGCTCTCTTCCAGGACCGTCTTGTTCACGTGCATCCCAAAGCCCTACCTCGAGGAGGCGAAACTGCGGAAACTGTTCGGCGACTCGACAAAGAACATCTGGATCGTCAAGGACACGAGCGCTCTGCGCGCCCTCGTCGAGGACCGCGAGGAGACGGCAGATCGGCTTCAGCAAGCAGAAGTCAGACTGATCAGGCTAGCAAACGCAGCACGGCAGAAGCAGCTCAGAAAACAGCCAGCATCGTCCACGCTGAACAGTCACCTCAACCAGGCCGCCGGGACGTCACCTGACAACGCTTCACATAATGACACAGAAAAGGGACATGCAGTCGACACGGCCACCCACTTTGCCGAGCGCCAACTGTCAGTGCTGGACAGCCCGACCTTGGAGAAGCCTCCGGATCCCGAGTACACGCACCCCTACGGCCTGGATCCGTCCCTGCCAGACGTCAGGGGCTCGGTGGCAGCCCTCT
The DNA here is from genome assembly GCA_033296705.1 of Chaetomidium leptoderma. Classification (NCBI taxonomy): domain Eukaryota; kingdom Fungi; phylum Ascomycota; class Sordariomycetes; order Sordariales; family Chaetomiaceae; genus Chaetomidium; species Chaetomidium leptoderma. Next base: position 44,440 of record MU857070.1, on the reverse strand, counting down.
GGATCCCGGTCCAGTCACGGCCACACCACCGCCCGCTGAGAAACTTTGGCCGCCGGGTCGACACCATCAGATGGACAAGGGCACGGCTGAAGGTGCTCAACCGGGAGATTTGGAAGCTCCGCCGGAGGCATCGCGGAGGAGACGGGTCGGCTCTCAACGCAGCCTTTATCGAGTTCGACTCGCAAGCAACCGCGCAGGCAGCCTTCCAGATCCTCGCCCACCACCAGCCGCTGCACATGTCGCCTCGCTACATCGGCCTCCAGCCCGACGAAATCATATGGAGTGCGCTGCGAACCCGGTGGTGGGAGCACATTATGCGCCGCTTTTTCATGATGGGCGTCATCGCCCTCGCCATCATTTTCTGGTCCATCCCAGCCGCCCTCGTCGGCATGATCAGTAACATCAAGTCCCTGAGTGAGAAGCTCTTTTTTCTGTCGTGGATTATGAAGCTGCCCGACGCCATACTGGGCGTCATCCAAGGCCTGCTGCCGGCCCTCGCCCTCTCGTGGCTGATGGCCGCTGTGCCCTGGATGCTCAGGGGCTGTGCCAGGGTTGCCGGCGTGCCCTCGCACGCGCTGGTCGAGTTGTATGTGCAGCATGCGTACTTCTTCTTCCAGGTTGTGCAGGTCTTCCTCGTCACGACGCTTACCTCGGCAACCTCGGCGGCCATCTTTGAGATCATGAAGGACCCGCTCGGGATAAAGGACCTGTTGTCCGAGAATCTCCCCAAAGCGTCCAATTTCTACCTCTCCTACATCCTAATCCAATGTCTTGCTGCGGGGGCTGCGAGGCTCACCAACTTTGCCGACCTCATTCGGCATGAGGTCATCTCCAAAACCCTTCCCAACCCGAGACGGCGATTCGACCGCTGGCGCAGACTGAGGAAGGTCCACTGGGGAAGCGAATATCCGCGGTTTACCAATCTGGGTGTTATCGGTTGGTCTATTCTCACAACGCGCTAGCCAAGTAATACCGAGCTAACGGATTGCCAGCCATCAGCTACTCTTGCATAGCTCCCCTGATCCTCCTCTTTGCTGGACTCGGCATGTTTTTCATCAGCTACATCTACCGCTACGGTTTGATCTACGTGTACGACTCTGGCCTCGACACAAAGGGGCTCTTCTACCCCCGCGCTTTGATGCAGCTCATGACGGGGCTGTACATCGCCGAGGTTTGCCTCATCGGTCTCTTTGCCCTCAAGTCGGCATTCGGACCGCTGCTTCTGATGGCCATCTTTTTCATCTTTACCGCGCTCGTGCACATCTCACTCAACGAAGCCGTCACGCCGCTCATGTACAACCTCCCCCGAACGCTTGCGCTGGAAAAGGACATTGGGCCCATCGCCGAAGACGAAATAGCGAGCGACGACACAGTCCAGCCATCATCACAACCTACCGGCGGCCTGGCCGCAGATTACTACAACATGTCGGACGACGACGGCGACGACGACGACGACGACAACGACGGGTTCCCAGGCGATACCCACACGCCGCACGACCTCGACACGGATATCCAACTGCGCGGCATCGAAGGCAGCAGCAGCATAAAATACCACATTACGGAATGGACCAAATCCCTCTTCAAATCCGCCCTCAAACCCAGCGGCAACAACAACAACAGTCCTTCTTCTCCCAGCAACCCCTCCCCCGAATCCGGCCTGACCCGCATCCTAACCCAAATCAAAACCTTCCTGACCCCGGACCCGGCCCGCAAGCCCAACGCCCTGCTCACCTTTCTCCACCCCGAAATCTACCAAGACTTCCGCACCCTCCAGCCGCGCGTGAACCCGCAGCCCGACGACGCGGGCCTGCCGCGCGACTATGCGCGCCGCGCCTACTGGCCGCCCGAGATGTGGGCGCCGCCGCCGCGCCTGTGGCTCCCGCGCGACGAGGCCCGGGTGAGTAGGCAGGAGGTGGCGCACTCGGCTGGGTCGGTGGGGGCGAGTGATCGGGGGTGTTGGTTGGTTTATGGTGGTGGTGGGGGTGATGAGGGGGAAGGGGGGGGAGGAGAAAAAGGGGGGGTGAGGATGAGGAAGAGGACAAGGGGGAGGGGGAGGGGGAGGGTGGAGTGTGAGTTTGAGAATAGTCCGTTGCATGAGGAGAGGGTTGTTTATTGATGGGGTTGGTTGGGCCTGTTTGTTTTTTGTTATAGGGTTGTTTGGGGGGCGTGGGCAGGGGATGGGGGGGATATTGTGATTTGATGGTGGTAATAGCTAGTATTGGGAGCATTTTCTCAAAGGTTCCTCTTGTTTAGTTTTCGAGGCACTACGTCGGGAAAGCGAAGCTCCATCCAAATTGGTGTGTCCCGCCACACGCCAAGAGCGAGGCCGAGAGATTACGTCTGGAGCCCGCCGCTGTGTCTGCTGCTGGTAGTCGAACATCCGTGGTGACAGTGTGACTTGCAGACCCTCTTATATAGCACGGCCAGGAAGCGAAGCTTGGGATGAAACCGTGGCCGAGACAAGAACTAACCGCGTCGCGAGTTGGACGACAAAGCACCTGACCGAGAATATCCAAACGTTTGCTCTCCGCTCCCCAAGGATTCGAATCGGGCAAAGGGATGCTACAACAGACTAACAGGAATCCAAGCCTTCAGGGAGCGGTTGAGTCAACGACAAGATCCAGGATCTGACTTTTATACGAACTCAGTGCCGCCGTATACTGCTCAAAGAAATCAAGAATAGAAATGTATTGGACGACCTCGGAACTACTAAGAATCTGCCGTGCCCCTTTGCCTAGAGCAGACGCCGCAGACAGAGAGTCAGCAGGACGGAGGGTCAAACACACGCAACCGGGCCACCACCACCTTCTGCAGGTGAAGTGGTCTGCCACCACTTCCACCTGCATGCATCTCTCACCACACCAATACATCAGTTTGCTGTGCCTCTCTTTTCCCGTGCGCAGCGCTCCATCATAAGGGGTTACGACCCCTGAGCGTGGTTGCAAAAGGCCGTCAGATGATGGGATCACAGGCAGTGTATTTTATTTTATATCCAAGAGGCCCCCCGACGACTGGCATCTCTGGTTCCACAAACTAGCATTCATCACAACGACTTTTCTGATTATCTTCCACCAACATCTTCTACACACCCTACTCACCCCCGTTCACTTTATATTCCACCCGCAACCATGGAGGCCCTCGCGCTTGCCTCCACCTTTGCCACGCTTATTGGCTTCTCAATGCAGTTGTATGGGAACTGCAAATTCTACATTGACGCCGCCAGGGGCGACTGTCCCAACGACCTGAAGCTCATTCTCTTCGAGACGTCGAGTTTAGAGGCGACCTTGAAGGTGGTCCAAGACATCCTCAGTGTCAGCGATAATCGAAGAGCGGACGAAGAACGGCTGCAGCGCCAGATCGGCAAGCCCATCCAGGACTGCAAATCATGCATAGAGCAGCTGCTCAAGCTGGTGGGTGCCCAAGCCCATGCTGAAAGATGCCGACGGCAAACTGTCTAAAAGGGACAAGGCAAAGATCATTCTCAATGCCTCCGCCTGGGGCACTGGCGGAAAGAAGGGCACCTGTGACACCCTACTCAAGCATCTCAAGACACACAAGGCAACCCTGAGTCTGGGTCTCACGACCGAGTTGAGCCACGAAGTCAAGCAGATTGGCGCCGATGTGGCCGAGGTCAAGACCACTGTCAACACGATGCAAGCCAAGCTGGACCGTGAGTGATTCCCCCTTAACCCCTTTTTTCTTGTTCAAATCAAGTACCTAATAATAGTGTGACGTCTTATATAGAGGCCGAACGAGGCGAGGTCTTCAAGTGGCTTGAGAAGGTGAACCCTTCGACAAACCACAACCACGCCGGCGAAACGCGGGAGCGGGAGACGGGGCAATGGCTGACACGCTCCGACGAGTGGAACAGGTTGATTGGCGGCGGCCCGAGGTCCCGGTTCCTCTGGCTTCACGGTACCCCGGGCGCCGGCAAGACGGTCCTGGCTTACAACATGGTCGAGCAGGTCCGCTCCATGACAAAGGCAGACAAGAAACAGGGGCTTGCCTACTACTACTGCTACCACGGCCGCAACAGGGACGAGACGGTGCCCTTCCTGACGTGGATTCTCTGCCGACTCTGCCGGGCGTCCGAATACATCCCCGTCATCCTCACCGACCTGTTCCGGTCCGGGGTTGCCGAGCGCCTGCCGGTAAAGGCACGGGGAATGTTCCGTTATGCGGCTTGTCAGCTCGAAATATTGGCCGAGTGTGGCAGCATCGCAGAGGTCGAAAAGGAGCTCAACCAGTTGCCTGCGACCCTCGACGAGACGTACGAGCGAATTCTCCGGAACATTGACCCAAAGAATCGCGAGTATGCCGTTCGAGCTCTTGCTCTAGTCCTAGGCTCGATGGATGAGGCCGGTCCGATCCTCGCGCAGACACTAGTAACCGGCGTCGTCGGCCTTGGCACCAAGAGCTTCTGCAACATTGACACGCTGAGTCGCTACTGCATCTGCCTTATCGAGGTCCGCCGAGACCATACAGTCGACGTGGCCCACTACACAGTCCGCGAGTTCCTGCAGTCCAGCCGCATCCAGCAAAAGCTGCCTTTCTTTGCCCTCCCCAAGGAAAAGGTGGACGAGATCTTCAGCAACACCGTCATGTCGGCAGCGGCCCAGGTCACCACGCGTCTCACCAACATCCGCAACATGCCTGAGGACCGGAACGGCGAGCCCGTCGACTTCAGGGCATATGCGCTGCGGAGGACCCGCATGGCCATGTTCTGGCACAAAAGCGCCGTCGTCGGGACCCCCCAGAACAAAGACCTGATGATGAAGCTCCTCAACCCCTACGAGCCGACCTTCCGCGGCCTGCAACTCGCTGGCACCGATGGTCCCTCGGACGATGGTAACGAGGTAATGTTCGAGTGGCTGCCCAAGTTCAACGACAAGGCCGACGCCATGGAGAAGGCGGCTGCCCACCTGACCATGCTTGTGAGTTCCGAGAAGCCCGACTTTGTCAAGAAATTCCTCGGCACCAAGTCAGATCAGCAAAAGTCTGCCCTCTTTAGCACCGAGATGAGTGTCCTCTTCCCCGCGGACTGGAAAGTCTACCGCAAGCGCGGAACCTATGACCCTCGCCCCATCAGTGTCACAGTGATGGGCTTCTACAAGGAGGGTCTCAAGCGCGGATACGACACCAAAACCGAGATCAAGATGCTCTCCACCGTCTTTGGCATCACCGAGCAGACCAAAACGGAGAGCATGCCGGCCGGCCAACCAAGCGCGCAGAGGGCTTCCAATTCTCGCCCTGCTACCCCCCTCAACAGCAAGTCAACCCCCAGCCCTCCTCACCGCACACCCGCTCCTACCAACTCATCCCGGGATGCCAGCTCCACAACCAGCAGCAGCAACAGCAGCCGCCCAAATCTTAGGCCCAACACACCAAGTAACAAAATCCCCCCGGCTCAGGGCCGCGGTCAATCCCAGGTACCATCACAGCCTCCGCACGGACAAGGACTCGGACGAGGCCAGGGACAGGGACCAGGACAGGGACACGGCATGAAGCAGCAGCAGCAGGCCCCAGGTCCAACTCCCCACCCCCAACGCAGCAGCAGCACTGCTGTCAAGGCCTCGGGCAGGCCGGCGCCAAACAATGGGATGCCTGCCGTCAGTAACAGTAACAGTGGTAGCAGGACTGTTCCGCCTTCTACTCAGGGTGTTGGGAATGGTGGTCCGGGGACTAGCAACGATGCGAGAGGTTGATGGCATGGGAAGGTGTTGTGGTGTTTGTGGCGTTTCATTTGAATTATTGTTATAGATTAAAAGGGGATTTAAGCTAAGAATTTGCATCGTTGCTCTACTCGATGGTTTGTGATGTCAAGGGGTTGCCCCTATTCCCCGTGGCAAAGCAAATAGATACACCAACATCCGGCAATCAACATACTGACAAGCACTACAGGGCGGAGTAGAAGCCGTCATCCAGGGCTTGTCAAGTCTCGACTCAAGTTGCTCTTCTGTACTCATCGATGTCGTCACCTCTTGGACACATCTCACCACCCCCTAAGTAATGAAACCCACTCCAAACTCCAGCTTGGTACACCCACGAGCAAAGTCCGCCAGCGACCAACCACCACCACCAGCACATCAACTCGTCAGTCATTCCACCCTCCCACAAGCCACCCACATTCCCCGCACAGCCAGCAAATCTCCCAAACCCACACAACACAACATCACCATTTTGCCTCCCCAACCCTTTTCACATGCCGTGCCGCCCCGTCATACCGATCGACAAAACAATGATCAATACCCCCCCCAGCAGCTCGCCTCTCGGAAGATAGATGGCCAGTCATACCCCTACTCGCCGGTCTCGCCTCCCATCATCAAATCATATGATAATATTCCCTTCCTTCGGGGGCGGCCGATCAACCGACGCCAGATATGGACCACACAGATAAGAATATGACGCCTGGACGCCAAGGAGGGACGGAGTTGGTGTGGTGGGTTTATTTAGATGTATGTATGCAGGGCTGTGCTAGAGGGGATGGGATCAGCGGGGGTTGATGGCGTGGTTGCAACTCAACAAGACTTGTGGAGCAGTTGCATTGAGTCAGGAGTTGGGGGTTGTCTTTGTGTTCTTGACTCCGTCATTGTACACCCTGAGGATCATGAGGGTGGGGGGCTGAAGGTTGAACAACTGTGACTTTGATGACACGATTACTGTCTAATATGGAGTCCCACAACTATGGGTAACGGGTGATGTATGTAGCATTCAAGTTGTGGTCTGTCGGAGTTTGCCGTTGATAGTTGCCGGTCTCTTGTGCAAGGAAACAATAGGTACTCACCGGGGTTATGGTATTTGTTATTCTGAATCGAGGTCACGGCTAAGTTTACGTGTATTACCCAGAGGGTTCAAGACTAAACTGATGTCTATTAGAGTTCCGCCACCAAACCGCATAACCTTCGACTCTCAATCTAGACTTTGGAACTGTCTCAACGGTAATATCACCGGCAGTTTGTATCACCATGGCCGGTGTATCAAAGGAGCTGCTTCCGCTGAGGGTTCCGAGAATTCCGATTACAAATTATACCGGCCGAGAACCCTCTTCACCTAGCCGAGGGAGTGTGCGTGTGCGGCAACGGCGGGGGAGCAACTGGAGTTTGAAGTCCCACAACCGGCGTACGTGTAAGCGGAGGGACTTGGTTGATGTCACCGGCAACACCCGATTCTCCATCTCGGCCACATTCCCTCTATTCTTTGTATTATCATACGTCTGAGGCAATAGCAGGATCTCGTTAAGAGTTGAAAGACAAATTTGATAGACGTACATCCACTCCCCTCGAGCGCCACACAGGAGCCCTGCATGGACCGTTCAGTCTCGGCAAGGAGGCCTAGAGGTTGCGTCTCGAAGGCAAGAGGCCCAGAGGGGCAAGTGGTGGTGGCAAGAACGCTACCCCTAATAACACTCGTACTGGTACTCAACCGCACAGTGTCCGAGCCAACACCCAAGGCTTGATCCCTTCTACAGGCAGGTGGATTGCTACAGCGCGAGGGGGCAACAGATGAACAAGAGACCGGTGTGGTTAGGATATCAAAATTGGATGGCCGGAGACGGTTGAATCTGCCCGTGGCTAGATCTCGCCATGTCGTTTCATGACGCCGACATATCCCGGCAACAACCTGAAGAAGGAGGTGACCTCACGGCCCTCCGCTCAGCTGCGCGGGCCCCCCTAAGCCTGATACCGAACCTTGCACCCCATACCCGAACACCACCCACCCGGCCCGCAACGATATACACCAAAACTAAAACCCACCACCGGTCAACGCTTGTGCTTCCCACCCCAAACACTCGACCGCCACGGCCCGGCAACTGGCCAGACACACCCGTGTGTTGACCTCGGCCCCCCCTTTGCCCACCACCAGCAGTCCCCCGTTACACAGACAGCCCCAGAAACAGGCCCTTGGAAATCTCCCATTGGCGGGTCCGCTATTTGCATGAACTCCCGTAGCTAAAAGGAAGCGAGTATTACCCAAGTGCGGAGACAAACATGGCCCCGCCCTCGTAGGATACCTAGATAGTCTCTGTGCGTACACCGGTTATGCGTCTCTGTCTGGGAAGAGACTGGGACGGCTCGGTTATGACTATAGGGGGGGGGGGAGAGTGGTGTTACAGGAGATGGGTTTGATAACCGGGCACGGTCACGCAGATGGCCGCAGCTTGCTTGCGTCGAAGTGAGTCTTCAGGCTTGGGCCCAGGCGCCGTAGATCCCAGTGCTCTGGGCGTTGGTTCATGTCCTGCCCCCGTGTGAGCAACCCTGGATTTTGGTTGGCACGATTAACGCCAGGCAAGATCAAGCTATTCACCACACCCTGCATTACAGACCTAGATAGGCATTAGCAGACGAGATTGGCGGGGTGCAGCTGTCTTCCCCGTGCGGCCGCGGCGGGTCTGTGACGGCGATATCCCGGTGAAGATACGGGGTTTGCCTTCACCATCTAGGCCCAGCTGCATGCAAAGTATGACAGACACAGTCAAGGTGTGTGGGTACTGCCGAAGGAGGGGAGAGGGGATATTACACAGGCATCTGTCTCCATTTCTGAGATAGGGGTGGGTGGAAACCTAATAGGAGTCCTACCTTATAGTGGCCAAACAGAGCCGCGCTAGCGAACTGGGCAGACCTTTGACGCCACCGAGGTGGAGGAGGGGTGCAAGGCGGCGGCGGTGAGAGGGTGTGTTTACGTAGGAGGGGGGGAGGACTGCTTTGTCTAGCGCATGGGCGGCACACCACAACAGGGCGAAGTCATGATTTGTCGGCCGGTGCCCGCCCGAAACGAGGGCCGGGACGACCCTCTTGACAGGCCGGCCCCTAAGGATGAGGACCCTGAAGACCCTTATCACAAGCAGATGGAAAAACTAGATGGCGTATTTCTTGTGCCCGGTGATACTGTAGATCGCGCAACGAGAATTCGAGAAGCCCGTCATCTCAGTTGTGGCACGCCGGAGACTGGCATGAACGAGCCGGGTTGAACAAGAGCAGCGATGTCCGTAACCGTCATCATCATCATCTCGACACCACGGTGGACGACATCTCCAATGTGAACCTCACCGGCTGCAGACTGCAATGTACGGCATGCCGCCCATCATACGTTGACGAACCACCGGTGAACCACAGCTTCAAGCGCATGCGGACAGCAGCACATAGCCGACGAAACGGCCAGCGGTTCATGTGGTACGGATGCGGCCTCGTCCACCACCACCACCGCCACCACCACCACCACTCTCAAGAAACACAAAGCAATAGCACACAGATGGGCCCCACCGAGTTCCACTCACCGTTCCCTGTTGCGGCAGCCCGGTTGGCCCAGAAGCCATGCACGCAATTCTGCACGGCAACCCCTCCACACCAGACCAGCGCTACTGCACGTCCAAGGCCGCGCCGCGCGGTCTGGTACCGGCGAGTGTGGTTGCGTTGCAGCCCTCGTCTCATGTAGCCATCGCATTTCGGATGGGGGGCAAGGAGAGATGCTGGGATGGCTATCGGATACTTTTGCGGAATCCATCCTGGCTTGCATTGGCATGTCACCTTGCCAAGACATGGATGTTATCTGGAGACTGGAGGGAGGGGGGCGCGCGAACAGGTGCAGAAGGATGCGTAGGTAGTTACTATCTTGGGAGCCCGCTTGTGAGATTACCTGCGTCAAGCACCTTGATTGCTGCCCCTCCATGTCGAGATTGCAGCGTAAGACGGAGGCGAGAAGCGCAGGGCGAGTTGGTGATAATGTGAAACGGTGACGGAGCACAAGAGCTGATATGGAATGATAACAAAGACTGAATGGTCCTGACTGATAAGGACCGTGCCGGCCGCCGTATGACAACTGTCGCACCTTTTGTTCGGGTCCGGGGCCGGAGGCTGTTTGTCATTGGCGACCATGACTCAAGCCATTGACGAATGGTCGCTGATGATCCCCTCCTGTTCTCGAGAGTCATTGGTTAGCGACTGATCACTGAACGTTAACTAATCGCAAGCCCAGACCCCTATTTGCCCCTCCAATGTCAACCCCTGAGAAACCATCCCCAGGAACCCCTCATCGAGGCCGACCCGCCCGACCGAGGCGGAGATCGAGGTCCACCACGGTGCAGATCAGATCATGTCAATATCAGCCCACTGGCACGCAGACGAGCCAAAAAAAAAGAAAAAAAACCGTCAAAGAAATCGACGACCAATCCGAGCCCGTCTGGGCGTGTGAGTAATTGGTCATTGATCTCGCCATGCCGCTTGGGTTTGACGCACCCCTGGCTGCGATATCCGGCTGCTCGGCACACACCTTCAGGGCTGAACGCCTCGCGTCCAACCACTGCCCGGGCATCGGCGGGGGTCAACCGCGAACGGGTTCCAGATCGCGACTTTTATTAGCGATTAGCTGCACGTCTTGCGCCGGTTGCAACCTGCCGGGATCCAGAGGCGGCCCAAGGTCGCAGATGGATTTTTTTTGCGCCCATGGGCTGCAGTCATGGTGATTTAAACACGCAATCGGAGAATCTCGTATTGTCCCAACCCCTGGAAGTTTTGTTGACAAAGAGAATCGCCACGGCGGGTGCTTGGGGTTGGGGGACCTTCCCCGAAACACCCACCGGCAGGCGCAGAGTTTTTCCTCGAGGGCGCCTTGTGGTGGCGTTCCAGCAAGGTACCTAGTTGGTCGCTTTCCCAGCTTGCACCCATGCGGTCGTCGATTGTGCCAGACTCGCAGCGCAGCGCGGAGGGACGAATCATAACGCAACTCTCATCAACGAATCCCAGCAAGCGCATCCCCGAGTTCGAGGTCTGGCCCCATCGCGCGGGCACTTGGCGTCAAAATTGACGGCGTCTCAACGAGTAAGCGCCCCCACCAAAGAGTCCGGCGGGGGTCGCGGCTCTCTGGAGAGACCAGCAAAGGGATGAATGTAAAAACCCCAAATAGATCTAGCCCCTACCATGCGCGGAATCCACCAGTTCGTCTGTTCCGCGGAGTTTGTTTCGCGGGAAAGGGGTCAGTAGGCAGAGCGGTGCAGCTAACGCGGTGCAGTGTCGGGTAATGTTGTTTCATCAAGGGGGTGCATCGACCGAGTTGAGGAGGGGTCATGGTGGTGGGGTATCGGACAGCCTGGAGTCCAACGTCTCCAACATCGCTGTCGACATCGCAGAATGTGAACCTTCCAACTCGGGAGGGCGGTCGTCGACACACATGGCCACGGGATTCCGCAGTCTTGATGCAAGCACGGTGCTTATCGTCACGGGCATACGGCGCTCCCTCGATGCCAGCGAGCGAGACACACTTGATGCCGATGCCGTTGCCGAGTCTGGGCATCAAACAAAACGAGGAGAATGCAGCTCGCCATCGGTCGTGCAACGTGCCTCAGCATCAGCCACTTTGCGGGGTAGGCATCTGGCCTAGATAATGGCGCCGCGCTGCTGCCTCAGCGGCCTCACCGGTGTTGCAGACACGACAGCAACGGACACCACCACGGTCGTCCGACGGGATTGTGTTCGACCAGTCGGCCAGCAGCTGAGCGACAGGATATGATAGAGCAACCCCACGATCCCATCACCGTAGGCGAGAGGCAGAACCACATCAACCGACGGCACGAGTGGTCGTGTGATGCTTGCTATCCTGAAGCAGGACTGCGTGCGCAAGGCATCATGAACATGCAATGACGTGTCCGTAAACTTCGGATTCTTCGCGGCCCTCGAAGCTCCGAACTCTGCAGCCGCTTACTCTCATGCCCGACGGGTCGAGGGACCATGCGTCGGGTGTGGAGGTTGAGCGCTGCGCGCTTGCGAGCCACCGGGACTGCGAGAGTTCCAGCGTTCCGCGTTCGATGGCTGGCTGTAGCACTTGACTGCCTTCTCTTGTGCGTGACACGGCCCTGGCAGTCGGCCGGACCACCACGTCCAAGGTGATACGGGAAGAGATTGGGGATGCCGTGGACTCTGCTGTAGCCCAAACTCTCTAGCAAAGTGCTGCGCGGAAGTTGCGTAGCACTCAAGCATGGCCACTTCGAGTGACGTCTTGACCGTCCTCCGGGGGGCATAGTCCAAGCAGGGCCAGGGACCTATGGTATGTCAAGGACAGCACAACGGCCGGGTAGCTGCAGGCCCGTTCCCGATGCCGTGGATGCCCCTGACCCTCCGTGTTACGATCGGCCCGGCCCCGCTGTGCTCCGGCGAATTTGAGCCCAGTGCTCGCCCGGGCGCCAAGGGGGTCCGAGGCGCCGATGGACGATATCGGCGGTTCCCGGTGGTACGTCCGTACGAATAGCGAGCAAGCGCACTGGCTTGGTGCGGGGTATGGGTGGAAGCATGACAAAGGAAGGTAACAAGACTCGAAGGGTCTGGCCCTTGTCGGTCTCGGACGGGTCCCACACGAAGCAAGGGGGAGGAAGCTGCGAGAATTAACTTCAATGAAGCTGCCGCTGGTGTCATGGAAGGGATGGGAATAACTTCACCGCTGTTTCTGGTCCGACTGGAACGGATTGGGCGCCGGCTGCAGCAGCCAATCTCGCCTCAGGTCTGCGGTCCTGGCGTTTCGATTGGCCAATTCTCATCCCACCGGATGAGGGGTTGAAGTTGAGGATGATGCAAGAGCTGACCACCCCGCAGCATGGGCAGCATCGACTTGGTTACGGTAACTATCCGCACCAAGAGCTCCCGTACCAACAGCGATGGGATGAAAACTCGTCAACGCCTCAACGGCATGGCTGGCCAACGTGGGGTTCGGTCGTAAAGTCGATTAGATACTTGCGGCCCCCCAAGTCCCCAAGTCCCCCCAAGCCCCCCAACGCCAGCGCGTGGTTTTGATTCGGGGCAAATCACCTGTTCTGTGGCTGCTGCGACCGAACGCCGTCGCATGTTCATGACTGTTTCTAACCCGTCCAACGGCTGCGCCACCCACGCGGCCCAGATGACAGACAGCCGAGCCAAGGAGCGATGGCGATTTGAGAGAAAACAAGCGAGGAAAAATATCTTCTCCAATCTCTGATCGGGGTTGGTGCGGTTTTCGGCCCGAGGATTTTGTGACACAACAATTGCGAGATAAACTTCAAGCTGCGGCGATCAGACACGGGAGATCACCAGAAACGAAACTGGAGGTGGTGGGGTTCTGGGGATTCTGCGTCCTGGACCCACCGAAGCTGAGGCCGCGACGAGGCCAGGGCTTTGCAGCCCTGAGGCAGCCACCCCGGCCTTGATAGGTTCCAATGAGAGGAGTTGCCAAGTCTAATTGCGCAATTGTTGCAGACTCGGGGCACTTTTCTTTGTTCGTTGGACCCGAAAGGTGAGAGACTCGTTTTTTTTGATCCCAGATTCCTCTCTGAGTTAGTCATTGGCTGTGGACGACTGTCAGCACGCGTGGAAAGCACAGTGCGCCGCGCACAAACAAGCCCGGCCTGTTCAAATACGGAATATTGGCCGCGGAGGGTGACTAGCTGGTCCAGCCGGTTACAGGTTTTTACACGCATTTGCATTTGGATACCTAGAGTATTGACGCTGGTGGCCGGTTTGCGGTTCTCAAAAAGACCTGTGTCTTGTGTCGCAGGCACGGTGCTTCCGTCGCGAGATTCAGCAGAATGACGTCATAGTGTAGCGCGTCAAAAAAATATTATCGCGCCAGTCCGAATCTGGTGAGCTTGACTTTCCACACCTTCTGCCCCTAAATCCAGAATACCCTCCGCAACCGAACCCACAGAAGCCAAAAACAGGGCAGTTCATGATCATGAGACCTCGCTGCATATCGCAACAATATCGAGAGGGCTACACGCGCGCGGAGATATCCTGGTGCTGGTTGACTCGGGTCCTCCGCCGGATCCGAACCGCAGCAGCGGCTTGAGACCAAGTCCATCCGTTGCAACCGAGCGCTGTTGATGTGCCTCGAGTCCTGATATTGAGTTGAGGCTGTCCCCTTTATTACTTGAGTGTTGTGAGGACGAGGCTGTGGGCATCCCGCTGCCGTGCGAGCACAAAGATGGCTTCGTTCACCACACAGTACTTGACCGGGTGTCCGACCCGGGGACGGACTGCTGCGTGGTCATGGCGTGGTAGCTTCCCTGTTTGGCGTGATGGTCGACATCTCTGAACAGATGTCAGCTGCATGCCCCAAGAAGCCGAAGCCTGTTGTGTGGGCAGATATATTTCCCCTCTCCTTGGAACGCCTCTTGCCGCACTGAGCGAATCGCTGTTGCAGTCGGCGGGGAGCCGGAGCAGAGAACGGCTGTCTTGGATGCACCATGGGTGTTTGGTTGGATCGAGTGGATGTGCGCACCGCCATGACCACACCATCATTGATGCGCCCGGGCACCACAGGCAGGATGCATTGCATTTGTCGTATCCTAGCGAGCCCAGATATTGGTAGAGACGGTTGGGATGAATCCACCGCTGTTTCGTCTTACCAGTATCGTGAAAATCCCACACCTCCGCCGAGAATCCCATGTCTTGGTCTCGCTGGGATTTGAAGCCCGCTGCTCCAGAAACTCTCCTGCTTTGGCGATAACCTTGACCACCCCACAACGAGACGCCGGCCTCGCATTTTGTTTACAGCTTGTCACTAGTGTCGTCATCTCGGTCGTGGAATACGGAAATCCCGGATTCGGGTCGATGGTTGTCGCCGAAAAACCGTTCACCTGTGGCCTTTGTTCCACGATGCGTCGCAGCAAGCGCGGAAAAGAGTCTCCGGCCAGGGGCAGCAACCTCAACATTTCCGATCCTACCTCACGTTGCATTTAGCAAAGGTGGACTCGGTTCTCATGCAGGCCTGCTGGAGGCCCTCTTGGCGTCGACGTCTTCCGATGTCCGCCGCTTCCGACAAGCTCGCTTCGGATTGGCTGGGGTTATATGCAGTCGATCGATCGAAAATATTCTGCCGTGCGTTCATCACCGTGGAAGCAGCCGGGCTGCCGTTGCATGGCTTCCGATATTGCCATGCCAGTGGTCCGTACGAGCCACGCAGTCAGCCGGAAAAGAATCACACTCGCGCCTGGAAATGGCCATGGGACATTTATTCTTGATGCAAATCTTCATCAGCAAGTAGCAGTTTGCTGTCTGGCAGCAAGGTGGCACGTGGGTGGTTCTTCGCAGTTTGCCTTTGACGGAACCAGGCTCGCCAGGGTGTCTCGAGGGTGTGTTCAAGTCGCAGAACTTTGCAACTATGCCAGGCTCCGGAGGGAGCAGTGACTGCTTCCGGTTAGTTAGGCGGTGTTTGACATTTGAATGACAAGGTGCCGGCGATGTCTCACTCTTTGAGGTTTTCGACGACACACAGTGCAGTTGCCTTCCACCTGGCACCGTCCGAAGACGCCGTGGCTGCCATGGACAACCGTTGAGAAGCACGCGAATTCCCACGTGCGGGAGAGCCGGAGATAAGCCCACTGATTGGCTAATGGGGCGATAGGCAATAGGCAATCTCTGCTCGCTTTCGGATGGTCGAGATGTGATACCGTCGCCATGATAAGGGACGATCTTTGCCATGTTTGGACAATGCTTCGCAATGCGCTAGTGTAGATATCACGACACTTTGTACTGCGTTGCCGAGCAGAGGAAAGGCATCAGCGGTCGCCAGATTCATGGTGGGCCAGGGAGATGAAGTGAGAGGGGCCCACAAACAGGGCGATCGTCGTTGGCGCTGGGCGTGGGGTTTCATTTTGTCCGCGACGGTCCGCGACACAACCTCGCGGCTCGAAAACCCCCCAGCAGGTTAAAACTATCGCACGGCGCAACCCGGCGTTTGCGGCCAGCCATAAGAGGGAGAGGCTCATTTCCTGCGAATCCCACTTGCTAATTCGATGCGTAACCGGTTCTATCCCCAAAATCGCGCGAGTGAAGCTCCATATTCACTCGTTTCGTGGGGGTTGAGAACGTCGACCGAGCGGTCCAGGGTGTCGGGACGCCACATGACATGGCGTCGGTAGTTGGAAACAACCTCGATCTCATCGCATGGCTGTGAACGGCCAGGTGTTGTTGGGCTGATGATATTCGGAGGCTGAAACAATTCATCAGCGTCAGTGGGAGCCAACAAGCCTGCGCCGCCGACGGTTTGGTCATGCGTCGCCGTGCCGCATTCCAAAAACCGCCAAAACGAGGCGCTGGAGTTTTGGAAACGGAAACAAGAGTTGGGTTGTGAAGACGGATTGAGCTGAGCACGGATCGCCCCCAGACTGCCTGTTCCTGGCGGCTTACCCCGCCCGCGTGCAGTTTTTTGCGGCGGTGAGCTGGGGCAAAACAACGGTACCTTAAGCGAGAAACTGCCTCGATTGAGAATCACCTTGCTTGGGGTAGCTGGCGCGTACTACGGAAGTGATCGTAACAAAGCCATTCAAAACTTGGTTTTGTGCCGGAATGTGACCAAAGGGGTGTTGAGAACCGTTGTCCGGACTTGGACGAAGCTTCGTGTTTGCTTACCGAGTGTGGGCGAGCAGGGGCAGATTTCCGGACACCGCGACGACGACATGGTACCGAGTAAGGAGGCAGGAGGCTGAGAAAGAAACCAGTTGCAAGCCAAGCGTCCGTGCGGCAGAAGCTTCATACATAGTCAACCCTGTCGGTTAGCTTGCGGAAATCAAGCGCCCACGAACAAACCATCGACAAAAACGACCAGAACATGCATCTTCCTTGGTTTTGGTGGGAGGCTTGTGCGATGGCGTCGCCTCAGCCATGCGCACGGTCCAGGGGTGGGGTCTTGTCCAAACTTGGCTCCTGGTCGGCACGAGACGCTAGTGGCACTTGTGGGCCCGAAACGCGCCAGGACTCAGGAGCCGCCGCTTTTGGGGGCATCGGCGAATCAGCTTTCATCAGGAGATATTCAGTACCAGACGAAAGGTCTGTGTCTGGCTTCTCTGGGAACACCAGCGATATTCCGGACGCAGTCACTCATCACTAAACTAGAGTTAGTTACTTCGACTTTAAGTTGCACCGGATTAGCCCCGTGCACCGACCGGTGAAGTCCACCCCCGCGAGCCCCGTTGGGAAGAGCTCGTCGGCCCCGGTTTACCATGACCGCCGCCGTCCCTTCGGGAGAGCGTGGCCGGAGTCTTCGTGCCGATACCTACCACCCTGTTCGGTATCCATCTGGGCCACTTGCATGCTGAGCGGCTGTGAAGATCTTCATGTTGACAAGCATGAGTCCAGGCCGGGCCTTGCTCAAGCCGGTGGAGTTCCCCAGACTAGTGCCAAGTGGCTTAACGGCCGGATGCCAGTAATCTCCGGGATCCGAGTCTCTGCAGTTGTTTTTGCTGTGCGAGGAGAAGCTGGGATTTGTTTGCGGGTGTGTTGCAAGGAGCTTCCTGTGAGCAGCGTTGCTCGAGATTTGGCCGACTCCTGTCACTACGGTGGGGGGCATCGCGATGCCCTTGTCTCTCCTGAATGTACACATTAATTTGAGAGTTTCTTCAAGGCTGAGGGAAACTGGAAAAGGTAACCTCCGGCTCTTCTCAATCCCCGCTGAGGTCTGGATGTCAAGGGGCGGCGCATTGGTTGAGTTTTCTGCTGAACAGCCAATGGCAACCTGGAACCCAAGACAACGCCCCGGCACTGGTTGGTACCTCGCTAAAAATATTTTCCTTGGAAGGGATCGTTGGTCTCCACTTGAGACGACCTGCTGGAACCTTTCACTCCCAGAGCCTTCATTTCAAGAAACGCATTGAGAATTCGATCTCAACGCCGCCGGACATATTCCTTTTCAAGAGGAAGACACAGCAGCAAGAGGACGTCTGTAACCGGGCTTGATATTGTCCCTGGGGATGTCAAAAGCGAACGAGAAAAAGTAGTTCGAGGGCGCAAGCGAATGCCTTTGTGGCACAGCCAAGATTCGGGTCGACTGACCTTCCTTCTTCAATTCCTAGGATGGCTGAAGATTGATATTTCTTGTTTGAAACCATCCATTCTCTATCAAATGCATTTTTTCTCGGCATGGAGCAAGAATTTAGGACACCTCGAGAACACCGGTTCGGTCATCATGGATTGGACCGAGCTTTCTGTGATGCACAATGCAAGGCATTCCACCGACGTCATTGCCCCTGCCGCCGCCAAGGAGGTAACGTTAGGTGGACTGTGCGAGCTCGTAATTACGGAAACCAGTACTCCATTCAACCCACATTGATGTCAAACCCCACGAAAAACCAAAGCAAGTGGTTGATATCCTGGCTAGTTATCGTCCCTCCGACTAATACTCTAGTTGTCTGTATTGCAGGGGCATTTTTTGATGGTTGCCAAGCTCCGTCTGGAGTCTTGAAGGGAAGGCGGCGGGTTGCGGAATTTCGCCGGAAACAGCCCAGAAACAGTGGCACCACCAGCTCGTGCTCTGCCATCACTTGTGTCTGATCTAGAATGACTCTTCCCGGGCCGGTCGGATGTGATCAACAGTTGTGTTCTGCTTTTAGCGCTTCCGGTGAGCGGTCTCCGGTTCACGGCAGCAACATCACCACCATCTCACCCCTAAATTCCCAACCGGCCGGCATCGGGGTTTGACTGGATCGAGATTTCAAAGTTTAAGTTTTTTTCGGACTCTGACGACTCGCTCACACAGTGTGCGCACGTACGAGTACGTACCTTGCCTCCTTGCTCTGAGCAACCCGCGCTCAGCGGGCAGAAACCGCAGAAACATGGTTGGTTGCAAGTGGGCCATTCTGGCCAGGCTCTGTCGCCTTGCCATCGGCTCCACTCCCACCATGAAAAAAAGCGAGAGGTGGAGCAGCGCGCCCCACCAGCCTTGCATGCAGGAAGCAGCTCATCCACTCCATCCACGCCTCCCTGGTCTGATCCCCATGCAGCAACTTTTACCTGTGTTCCAACGCTTACTCCTCCTCCTCCACCAGTTTCCGCCGCCGTTGCCTCCTTTCTCTCCCCCATCCTTTCCTTTATGCAGTCCTCTGGACAGACCGGATCGCAATTGTGATCTGTAGCCCGACGTCCCTCCCTCTATCCTCACTTGCAGCAACGGGCAAGATTGCAGATCGCCTGCATTGACTCGTCCCCGCCACAACATCTGACGCTGCCTCAAGAAGGTGTGTACCAGGGTACTTGCTTGCACACAGTTTATCTCCCCCACCCCGTGCTCTCCTCGACCCCGTCGTTCAAAACTGGCTCGGTCCCGCTCCTCCAGTCGAGCAATCCCGCTCCTCTCTCGCAACACACCCAGTGTTTCGTCTCTTTTTGACAAGCCCATCGAGGTTTTTTGAACCTCGTCCAGGAAGAGAGGTTGCTGACAGTCGCAGCCAGGGGCCCGAGGACAGCTGCTCAAGAAGTCGCTGACGTCGACCTCACACCTCGCCCGGACCACTTCGCCGCCATCGACGACCCGTCGGCCGCCATTCCAGCGACCGAATCGGGCGGATTGGCCAACGACCGCGGCCGGATCTAGAAACAGGAGCCATCCCGGCCGATCCTGTCAGGACCGACGACACCGAAGGCCGCTGAGCCGTCCTTTCTCGTCTCGCCCACCACCCCCGTCATTCGTGGCACGTCCTCGCGACTTTTGCACGACCCGGCACCTGCCAACTCGGCTTGCTGCCCCGGATACACACAGGAGCTAGACTTGTTGCTGGAATATTGCCCAGTCAGCTCTTGTCCATCCCTCATTTCGGGTTAGCAATCACCAGGTATGTGTTGGTCACAGCTCTGAGTAATAGCACAACACCCTTTGGCATACATTGTTGGCCACACACAATCAATACCTGGAAAAGTTTCCCCGCCACTCCCGCCCGCATCCGCAACCTGATCATCTCTTTGACCTCTACAACGACTCCCCTCTTTCTTCTCTTCCCTCGCCTCCAAGATTCAGGGTTTACTTTTGCCAGGGATTCAAGCTGACCTGCTTGGTGCCTTTCACAGTCGTCTTCTAATCCCCCAAGAGTCGACGTCGCCATCCATGACCTGGGCTTGAAAAATACCCGGCTCCCACTCCACTCTCTCGACCCTCATATCCCTGGATTCACATAGCCAGTTCGTTAAAAATGCCATACACCCCCCCTTCCCAGCGGTCACCCGCTTCATCCGGACCCTCGTCGCCAGAGGGAAGCCGGAGGCCATCCATCCATCACCCACATAGTGGCGGTTCGCGACCCGTCCTCCCACGCTCATCATCATATCTCACAAAGCATCGCCGTACACCATCGGCCACTCAGCCCCGTACGGGCCAGCCGTCGCCGGAGGCAACCTCAGAAGACCTGCGGAGTATGGTAGCGGCTACCAGCGTGCGGCAGTCGCCGCCCCCAATTACCGGAGACCGTGGGATGCCCAACGGTGCAATAATGTCGCCTCCCGATTCGGCTAGTGACGATGACGACTTGCCCGAGGTACGCGGCCGGCAAATCGAGAACTTGAAGGAGCTGCACGATGCTATCAGCCAGATTCCGCAGCAACGGGCACGTCTCCCCTCTAAGAGTGGACCGTCCGACAATGAGGCGCCCGATGCTGGTGACCTGCTCGTCCTCCCTACTCAGGCCAATGCCCTTGCCGAGGGTATGCATCACAGCTTTAGCACAGGATCGCTCGGTGAGCTCAAGGTCGCGGGCCACCGGCGGTTCACACATATGAGGTCGGCTACGGAACCGCACATCTCGATCAGCAAGTCCACGGGCAGCTCAGCCACGGGGTCTGAGGAGGACTCGGATGAGGATAGGCTGCGGAAACCCCAGATGGTGCGCAAGAAGTCCGGCGAACTCGTCCGGCCCGCCCTACGCCCTCCGTCCCGGCGGCGGCCGTCGAGTATGCCTGGGACCCCGACCTTCTCCAAGGCGGTGCACTTCGATTCTCATCTCGAGCATGTCAGGCATTTCCTCCAAGTCGACAGGCCACTCGCCGTGAGCGCGGGCTCATCGCCCGTCGACAACTACGAGAGCGACGCCGAGTACCCGTTCGCGAGCGATGAGCGAACGGGCACACGCGCTCCTTCCTTCGAGTGGGAAATCATCATGACTAACTTCCCGGTCGAGACCCCGGTACGCAAGGCACAACCCGTCCGCTTGGAGCGCGTATGGCTGTCAAACGACCAGAAGTCGCTTGTTGGGTCAATAGCTGTGGCCAATCTGGCCTTCCACAAACTCGTTGCCTGCCGCTTTACGCTCGACTACTGGAAGACGACATCTGAATTGGCGGCCGAGTATGTCTGCGAGATCCGCCCAGTCGACACGCCGCATAGCCAGGACAGGTTCAACTTCACCATCAAGTTGTCTGACCTGGCCAACCTCGAGGCCAAGACGCTGTATTTTTGCGTCCGGTACACGGTGGGCGGACAGGAGCATTGGGACAACAATAACGGCACCAATTTCCAGGTCGACTTCCGCAAGAAGATGGTCTCGCCGAACGGCAAGAAGGGTGCAATCGGCGCTGGTTTCCGCCCGCTCAACGGACTTCCCAAGAGCAATCGCCGCTCAGGCCAAAAGTCGAAGCCGGCCCCCCCGTCGTCCGATGAGTTCGGCGACAGCTCCAAACCGACGTTCACGCAGTCGATCCACGATTACCTCGGGGAGTCGGGCCCAACAGGGCTCAGGTTGAAGGGCGTTAAGAGCGCCGGCGATCTCCCCAGTGATAATCTTTCGAAGCGGTTGTCAGGGCCCAGCGGCCAGTTTGCCCTGCGGTACGACTTTGGCGACTCACTCAGCCGGGCCATTCAAGGCGCCAAGAATGACACGCCTGGAAAGTCGGACGCGCTTTACATGAAGTCCAGGAAGAAGGCCGGCTCTCCGATCGCCATCAAGACGGACGCCGAGAACTTGACCGCTCAGGTTCCTCGCGCGAAGATTGACTTGACAACTGTTGGACCAGCCGCCGCCTCCCCTGCGGACTCGCCGAGTACCGCCATCTCATCCGCCTCGTACGAGGAAATCGTCAACAAATGGTGCTTTGTAGGTATTCCCGGACCACACCTTCGGTCACGCCCGTCCGCCACCCAGGAACAGATGGGAGGCAAGCTTCACTCTGGTCCATTAGAGACATTGTTAGCTAACATTGGCGATGCAGTACGGTTCCAAGCCCAAGATCTCTCCATCCAAGCCCCAAGTATCCAAAACCGGCCGCTTTGAGGGGTTCGACGATGCGAACAGCAGCACGGCAAGTTACGAGGGAAGCCCGGTCCAAACGGGAAATTACCACCACTCGCACAGCGGCACCCAGCACCATTCGCTGCATCCGCAAGACGCGAACCCGTTCTTTTCGCACGTTCCCATGTTCGGGGGGATGGTCGCGTCGCCCGCCGAGTCGCCCATCGAGCAGACGGCGAACTCTGTGGCTGGCCGGCCAGCCGGCCAAGGGGCCCAACCGCACTCAGTTGCAGGGAATGTCGGCTCTTTCGCCGGTACGTCGCCGAACGAATATTTATATCAACGCTCGCATGACCGTTTCCCCTTTTATGGGTCGGAGACTTATGCCGCAGCAGCGATTAGGGGGTGAAATTCCCAACCCATGAAGCCGTCCACCGGGCGTGGCAAAAGAGGGCGACACCACGTCGTCTTTCTCATATATCCAGCTTCGAACGCGAGTCGTGTTTCACCATCGACCGAGTCGCGGCGCTTAATACTTTCTCATTCCCTCTTTGGCGTTGCTGTGTTGAACCAGTCATAGCGTCACAGCGATGCTCGGCGTTTTGGGGGCCGGGGGCCTTTTCATTTTTCCAAGGCACGACGGCATGGAAACGGCGGTGTAAAATATTTCGTTCGGGGTCCTGGGCGCCATGGCTTTTTCTCGATTGCAGCGTCGCGGCCTGCTTTCCTCTCGCCTCTTCGGTGTGGCACACATACGGTTTAGGACAGGGGGCAAAAAGGGCGTTTCATGCATAATGGTCTGGGTTTTCTCGCGTGTGTTTTCACGCTTCTTTTATGTTTCCTAGTGTCCGGTTCAGCAAGCAATCACCCTGGCGATTGATAGCTTTGCGCAGGGACGTTTGTGCAGGCCTGCGAGCGGAGGAAGATACGTTGGATGGTTTGGAGGGGGTGGTGAGGTCTGGGCTGGACGACTGAAGGGGTAATTCACTCTGGGAGGAGAGGATAGCTTGGATCATGAGCCTACTACTCGTCATGCAACGATACGTCTCAGGAACAGAAATACATATATGGTTATGGACAACACTCGGGGTCTCTCAACGATGCGTGCGATGGTTATGGCGGTGCGGTGGGGTGAGCTGGTGGATGGCGGACTTTGGGCGGGAACGGGCAGTTGTGGTGGTCTGGGCGAGACAAAGCCTTGTATTGCTACTACTCCTCATTCACTCGGAGAGTTACCTACTTGGTACCGCACACTCGGATAGGCCTAGGTTAGGCCGGACTGGACAGAATGATTATGAGCATTGATAACGATTTTTCATGAACCATCTCTGCTGCCATATGTACAGTCTTCAACTCTAACTCTCATACAAAAATGCCCCCTTCTCCACCTGGATTTCGTACCACTTCCTCGCTTCAGCTCTTGCACTGCGCCAGCGGCCACCAGGTCGTCGGCTCGCACGTGTAGGGCCCACCGCACCACGACACCCAGCCGATGCTGTTCTGCTTGAAGCAGGCGTAGACGGAATCGTAGATGTGCGAGGGGTCGGTCGGCTGGCGGTAGGACTGGAGGATTGCGGCTAGGTCTTGCTCGGTTGCGCCTGGTGGTTTGGTGTTGTGCGGTTAGCTAATTAGGTATCTTATCGTCCAGTGGTGGGTGGGTGGTAGGGAATGATGGGATATACCGTATTGTTGGATTAGTTGGTAGCCGCAGATGTGGGCCGAGTATTCGCACCAGCTGATCTCGGCCGTGCAGGCGGGGAGGAGGAGGGTCAAGGCGGTGGTGAGGAGGAGAGGGAGGCGGGCCATGGTGGATGGTGTTGTGGGTTGCACTTTGGAGGACTTGAAGGTGTGGTAATTTGGGGTCTGGATGAAGGTGTTCTGAGTTGGAGGTTTGGAGGTCGTTGTTTCGGGCCTATATATATATGGTGGTCATTCCGGTGATATGGGCCTGGAACCTGGTCTGGTGAATACTCGGTGCTCTACTCGGCGTCACGAACCCAGATCCCCGTTGAGGGGACCCCTCTTTCACTCCATGCTCTACCTTAATTACCTTTGACGACTTGAAGCATACATAGCAACAGTATCGACGGTCCGTATGACCAAGACAGACCCAACGATCCGCATACGACGCCAGTCAGGTTGGTGATGTGCATGTAGTGGGTGGACTTTGGCCAATCGCAGTGTTTACCATGGCCCGGGTCTAGACGGTCTTGGCATTCAGCCCTATGAGTTTATGCCGACGCAGCGGTGCAGGCAGGAGTGGGGCTCTGAAAGTGACAGCGAGCAAACCTGCCGATTGAGGACGCAGCTTGCAACCCTGAATTGACAGTTTCCACATGCTCTTTTATTATCTTTCATCCCATTTCCCCAACACCAACCAGTCTTGCATCGCTCGGTGCTCGATCTGGCCGGAGCTGGCTTGCCGCCAAGACAATAGTCGAGCGCTAGTTATTAAACACAACCATGCCGCCAAGACGTCGGCTCCGTCACGATGCCAATCAGCGCGGTCCAGAACTGTCTCGGGCTTGACTTTTAGAGTCTTGGCTAAACACCTAACCCAGTCGGGCATCCCTCGCCAGATCTCATACTTTGAGCCATGTGTTGGCGACCTGGAAGAATAACGAGCCGCCACACATGACAACATACATACGGCTACCTCCTGCTCGGCCACGACGACTGTCGGACTAACAGACCGACCCATGTGTCGTCGACGGAGACTGCCGTGTCACCACCCCACACCGCATCAACCTAATTTCAGCCGCACCAAGCCTAGAACGCCCTCGCAGCCCCGAAACATCGTGGGCCGTGCAATGAGCGCCCATGGCTGAGCTGGCAGCACCCAAGGTCTCAAAGCGGCTTGGGCAGCTGGGTTGGACCTGTGGCGGGCTGCCTCCAATGAGCAGCCCAGGGCAGCGTGGCTGTCGACAAAACAAAAGGAGCCGCCGCCCACGCAGGGCCTGGCCCTCTACCAGTCTTCCTCTGTTTCCCTCCAGTCTTGAGGCAAACCGACAGCGGCAAGCGACGACACCATGGCAGCCACTCTGTTCCGCGCCGCCATCACGCCCGTCCCGACACCCGTCTCGACCATCTTCGTCCCCCCCATCCCGATCCCGCGATGGATCGGTCGGCGCTTTGAGAACAGCACCTTTACGACGAGCGCCCAGGGGCCGGATTGCTCTGTAAGCGCGTTTTATTATCGAAAAAAAAAATGATGACTGCTGATGCCCAACCACACAGAAATTCAACGGCTTCAAGACATGCAGCTTAAATGGCGACTACGGTGGCTGTCTCTCCAGCACGGAAGCGGCCTATTGCAACTGCAACAATGGAATGCAGTACCTAGACTGTGTCTCGGACGCCATCGCCGCATCGACTTGCGCGGGGGCGGTAGGCATCAACGGTACGGCGCTGAACATTGCGCGGGGATACTGGCAGAGGCTAACCCGAACACGCAGATTGGGACGCCTACGAACGATCGTGGTTTCATTCTTCCTGTCCTACCCCCCCAAGCACCGTCATGTCGCTGCTTCCTCAGCCGTAGGTTTCGCCGGGGTGTGTTGGCTGGCTTCTTTTGCTAACATGACATATTCGCAGCACTTCGGTTGATCTTGACCTTCAGTGAGTTCACCGATCCTGCCGCCGTCCATACTGGCTTGACCGACTAACCTTCCCAGAACCGTTGTCACTATTATCCCCTCGGGCCCCATCTCCCAACCTCCCCGCCCCACTGCCACACCCAACTTCCGCGACGGCGGCGAACTCCTGGCAGGCGACTGCGCGTCTCCTTCGTACACGCTGATCAACGGCGGGGACTTAGTCCTCTATGCTGCTGTCGTCGGATGCAACGCCGATAGACCCCAATGCTGCCCCTGGAACGTCACAGCCGACGCCAACCCCTCCAACCCGGGGGCCGGCGGCGCGCCCGGAGACAACCTCATAGCGGCAGCACCAGGCCAGTTCCCCATCCCCGCCGCCGATGCAAAGGACAGCCTGGAAAGGTGCCCTCAAGACTATTATTCCGTCTCCGGGCAATGTTGTCCAAAGTATGTCACCTTCCCTGACCTCAGTCTCTGAGTCAATATCTAACAAACGAACAGCGGCTACTACAAATTCACGCGCGAAATTGCCTCCCAAACTCCCTGCTTCAGCTCCCTCGTCGGCAAAGCAACCCCACCACCCATCACAATCGGCCTTGCCGCCAACCCGACCGACATGTCCCTACCAACATCGGCCGTCGTCAACCTCGCATGGGCTATGGCCTACAAGGTCGCCGATCCGGCGCCTGCACTCTCCAAGGGCGCCGTTGTCGGCATCGGCGTGGGTTCGGGCGTGGTTGCCATTGCGATTCTCGCCGCTGTCGTTTTGCTCGTCGTCCGCTGGCGGAGGGCCAGGGCGGTCAAAGCAGAGCAGCCCGTTGGTCTAGGGGACTCGGCGCAGCAGGGCATGACATACCAGTCTGGATACCACGCGCCGCCGGGCAGCCCGCCGCCGCCGATGGAGGTCAAACCTACGTATGGGGGGGCCGGCGGGGGGGAACACCCGCAGGGCTACGAGGCGCCGCAGCAGGGGGGGTATTACCGGGCGTAGACTAGTCGATGCGAGTTCGGGGTTGGTAGGGACTTGTATTAATTCTGGCTGAATGCGTCGATAGAGATAGGATATATCCGTTCCTCCAGGTATTATACATTACTCAATAGTATGCCTCTCTTTTACGCACAGAAATAACCACGGGTCATATAATAATAAAGGTCCCCCAGTTTAAACTACCCTTCGTACCGAACCGGCCACATACATATAAAATCAACTATTGTCGACCTTGACAACAATCTTCCCCTTCGCCCTGCCGGTTGCTAATTTCTCGTATGCCTGACAGTATGTTAGTTAGCCTGTGGCGGGTCGAAACCAGCGCGACACATACCTCAACCACCTGTTCCATGGAAAATTCCGAGTCTATGAGGGCTTCCTTGATGACCCCCTGCTCAACCCACGCCGCAACCTCCCTCGCCGTCTTGCCCGACGCACTGAGGAGGAAGAGCTCATAGCTCCGCGGCGTCCCGCCAAGAAGACACGGCCGTAGCTTGTTTCTGACAAAGGGGACCACCCCCTGCGACCAACCGCCCACAATGTTGATGAATTTGCCGTCCGGCTTGAGGTACCTCGGGGAGTTGGCGTACAGGGCCTGGCTGCCGGCACAGTCCAGTATCGCGTCGAACGGTGCCTCCCCAAACCGCTCGGCGAGATGATCCTCGAGCGGATCATGCACCCGGTAATCCACCGCCTTGCCTTCCATGTCAGCCGCCCATCCCACCCACTCACTCACACGATCCTCAAACATAAAAACTCACCTCAACAGCCCCCAACCTCTCCACCAACCCAGCATTCGCCCCAGAACAAACCGCAACCACCTCGGCCCCAAGCCCCTTACAAATCTGCACCACCACCGTCCCAACCCCCCCACTCGCCCCATTAACCAGCACCCTCCTCCCCTCCAACCCACCACCGCCGTCACCAACAACCCCCTTAACCATCTGCGCCGCCGTCTGCCCAGCAATCCCCATAACCCCCACCGCCATCGCACCCCCCCACCGCGCCGGCACCTTCGCGACAAGCCCACAATCCACCACCACAAACTCCGCCAACGTCCCCCTTCCCAGCGCCACCCCGGCCAGCCCCAGCGCACCACACACCCTATCCCCCACCGCCAACCCCAACTCGTCGGGCACCGCACCACCGAGCGCGACAATCTCGCCCGCGAAATCACACCCGGGCACGGGCGCCCGACGGAAGGGGAGCCAGGGCGGGAGGGAGCGGAGGAGGACTAGGTCGGCTGGGTTGAGGGAGACGTGGGTGATTTTGAGGAGGAGGGCGGTGGAGGTGGAGGTTAAATTTGGGGTTGGAAGGGGGATGGATGGGTTGAGGGTGAGGGCTTGACGGGGGGTGCCGAAGGAGGTGGCGGACCAGGATTTCATTGTTTTTGGGAGGGGGGGTTCCATGGCTTCCTTTGAGGGTGTTGTTTTTCTTTGGCGAGGTGTGTGCTGTTATGAATGGGGGAGTTGATGAGAATAGGGAGATGGTCGATGGTTGGTGTGGTTGTAGAGTTGCGGTGGAGAGACGGCGAGGAAAGCCGGGATGTTGTGGTTCAAGTTTCATAAAGGAGTTGAACTTGCAAGGGTGCAGACAAGTACTAATATCCGTACCCACTCGCAATTCCCGGTGCCAAGACGGGATGGTTGCCGGGTAGTGCCCGGGTGGAACATCCCGAGTGTGTCTCTGTACCTAGTAGGGATCGAGGCAACAAAGGTCAAATATATGCTGGAGTAATAACATAATGTCCAAAATACAGTACCATACACACGCAGACAGCTACTCCAACGCACAACAAGGTATCCCAAAACAGCCAACGCCAATCGAGCCCTCTGTCCCAAAAATCACAAGATGAACGAATAACGCCCACGCCGGTCGCATCACCGAGCCGGTGCGTTGCCCTGGACTGTCGCCTTGCCCAGCGGAGGTGCGCTCGCCCTGCCCAGCGTAGGTGTGCTCGCCTTGCCCAGTGTAGGTGTGCTCGCCTTGCCCAGCGTAGGCGTACTCGCCTCCTCTCGCGCCTCCGATTTAGCACCCGCGCCCTCCTTGACCGGCACCAGCTCCCACCGCCTCAGCGGGCTGTTCATGCCCACCCACAGATCCGTCGGCAGGAACTCGCCAACCTCCTGCCGGAAGTGTTCCCGCTGCTTCCTGTCGGCCTCGGCCAGGTTGTCCAGATTTTCCTTGGCTTTGCGCAGCGTGTTCTGCATCTTGTCCTCCACCGCCCGCCGCCTCTCAACCTCCAGCAGCAAGCTACTGTACGCCCTCGCATACCCCTCGTAGAACTTTCTCAGGCCGTCCATCTCCTCGAGCTTCCTAGAGATGATGTCCTTCTCGTCCGCCCGGCGTTGGAGAAACTCGTGCTCGGCCGCCACATAGCTATGCAGCCGCGACTCAATGTCCTCGAGCACCTGGGCCGCGGCCAGGGTCGCCATCCACACGCCCCGGATCCGGTCGGCCTGCTCTTTGAGCATGCCGAAATCCCTCTCCATAACCACCAACCCCTTCTGGATCTCGCCCACCACCACGTCCGCCTCGGCTGCATCCTTTATTACCATTCGTACGAGGTGAGCGAGTTCCTGCGGGTCCATCGGCTCAAGGTCCGGTGAGTGCGACTCTTGCTCGGTGATGAAGCCCGAGATGGAGACGGGCTCGCCGTCGTCGGTGGCCTCGGCGGCGCGGCGGCGGGCGAGGGCAGCGCCGCCTTCAGTCGCGCGGACGGCTTTGACGCACTCGTCGAAGTGGGTGTTGAGGTCCGTCAAGAACCGCGCCAAGATGTGCGAGTTTTCCGAGAGGGAGGAGAGGAGGTGCGGGATCGGTTGGCAATCCGACGAAGACGACGGCGAGTCCGGGGAGGGCGCGGCCGTCAGGGTCTTGTTGAGCAGGCGGAGGTCGTCGTCGTAGCGGAGGAGATCGCCGTCGAAGGATGTTTGGGCGGCCTAAAGGGATTCTACTAAGTAAAAAGTCGAACCGAAGGGTGTGAAAATCTGCCAACCGCATCACATCACTCACCTGCAACCCTGCAATGCTTCCTTTCAGTTCATCGCGCATCGACTCAACGCCGTGCTCGTCAACGAAGTCCATCAGGCACTTCTTTTCTTCCCCGCGCGGACGAAACACGGGCTCCACATACGTCTCCCGCAGCATCCGCATCGTCTTTTCGAGCTTCCCGTCTGCGGCATCGAGCGTGCGGAGGAGCGGCTTGAACTCCCGGCTCCCGGTGTTGTAGGCAAGCGCCATGCCTTTTCGAAGCTTGCGAAGCAGCCGTATCTCGTCATCGATCAAGCGGCGGAGGAAGCCCGTCTGTGCGCCCAGGATGACCGACTCTTCGTACATCTGGCGGGCGTGGGTGGCCAGGTCGTTGGCGCGGAGGACCAGGCCCATCGACGAGAGCGATTGCTTCGCCGCCAGGAGATATCTGACCAGCACCTCAACCGGGACATCGTGGGGGTCGAACAGAGGAGAGGTCGGGCGGGAGTGGGCCTCGGCGGACGAGGCTGAGCTAGACGACGCCATTTTGAGGAGGTAGGTCGGGGAGAGGGGGCGCTAAACCATGAAGTCGGAAAATAATGGAGAGCCGGCACAGGTGTTGAATGCGTCCGCGCCGGGCTGCTACATCATCGTGATGGATAGGGATGGTGGTTATTGAGAGAGAATGATGAAAGGAGAAAGACAAGGCTCGGCTGAAAGTGGAAACCAGGAAGCCAATGCAATCATTGCAATGCAACTTAATGCAGCTGGCGCCTTGTCCGAGCTGAGGGTTGAGCTCCACATCCACATGGCAGCTTGGGCAGCACGGGCCAGTTGGGTTTGTCTCCAGCTGCCAGTCTCGCCAGGTCTCGACTGGGCTTTTTGTCAGCTCCCAGATCAACGCGACAGCACGCGCATCCAATTGAAGCAGCGACTGCGCGTTCGGCCCATCCAGTCGTATCAGGATCTCGAAATGATGGAGACTGGCATGCCATCGAACAGTCGCTGGGCTTTGGAAGACAGGTCGGTCTGTTTGCATGTGCCCGCTCCGACTCGTCACTTCACCCTCTGGGAGGTTGCCAGCTCACGTAGCTAAAAGATGCAGCTCGGACTCGGGCAACAAACGATATGGACGCGGGTCGGGATGCATACCTAGGTATGATGAAGGCTTACCCTACCATTCTCCTTGAATAGGCAAAGGTTTAAAGACACTGGACCCCCATTCGAGGTCTTCTCTTCTCTTCAGTCCCCTCTCCCCATCGGCTCCTCGACCCGCAATTTTCCCCTACACGCGACAGGCTTGCCCCGTGCAGCACAGCG
The DNA here is from genome assembly GCA_033296705.1 of Chaetomidium leptoderma. Lineage (NCBI taxonomy): Eukaryota > Fungi > Ascomycota > Sordariomycetes > Sordariales > Chaetomiaceae > Chaetomidium > Chaetomidium leptoderma. The sequence continues at coordinate 13,623 of MU857070.1, read as the reverse complement.
GTGTCACCGGTGTGGCTCTCACAAGCAATGGATGGAGCACCATCTACCCCGCGAACTGATAAGATAAGCCAGCACCCCACCAAAAATTAATTCAAGTGCCGTCTGTCCCTCGAGTTTGCTCCTCGGTCCATACCTATCAACAGATTCCGCACCTCAAGATCGCGTTCGGCAAGGATCCCAGGACTCGTACTCGGCAATATACCACTCGTCCACAACCATGGCGGCCCCGGCCCCCACCCCAACGGCCGACGCCACCCCGCTCGACGCTGATTACACATACCCAGATGACGGCGACGACCTCGATGATGTCTTCAACTCGGCCGACGAGCTCGACGACGACGTTCTAGACAACCTCTCATCCGATCTCACCAAGTCCTACAACCGCCAACGCCAGCTCCACGGCGCCGCTTCCCAGTCCGCCGGGGGCGTGCCCGCGTCCAATGCCCAGAAGCCGACAGCAAACACCTTCGCCAGCATCGATGACCAGGTCGCTGAGCTGACCAAACACGCCGCAAAGATCCGTCTCGACAATGTCAAGCAGACTCAGGACCGCGACAAGGACAAGGCCGACCGCGCCACTGCCGAGCTGGTGCTCGACCAGCGCACCCGCATGATCCTGCTACAGATGATCAACCGCGGCGTCGTCAGCGAGATCCACGGCGCCATCAGCACCGGCAAGGAGGCCAACGTCTACGGTGCCGTCATGTACCCCGACAACGGCAGCGAGCCGATCCAGCGCGCCATCAAGATCTACAAGACGGCCATCCTAGTCTTCAAGGACCGCGAGCGCTACATCACGGGCGAGCACCGCTTCAAGGCCGGCGCCGACAAGGGCAACAACCGCAAAATGGTCAAGCTCTGGGCCGAGAAGGAATTCCGCAACCTGCGCCGGCTACACGCTGCCGGCATCGCTTGCCCCGAGCCGCTCATGCTGAAGCTACACGTGCTGGTGATGGAATTCTTGGGAGACAAGCGGGGATACGCCTATCCGCGCCTGCGAGATGCCCGGCTCACGGGCGACGACGTGGATGAGCAACGTCACAATCTCTACACCCAGCTCTTGGGCATCATGCGCCGCCTCTACCAAGTCTGCAGCCTAGTGCACGCCGACTTGAGCGAGTACAACATCCTGTACAACGACAAGCGGCTATACATCATCGACGTGTCTCAGTCGGTCGAGCACGATCACCCCCGGGCACTCGAGTTCCTGCGCATGGACATCAAGAACGTCGGCGACTTCTTCCGCCGGCAGGGCGTCGACACGCTGCAAGACCGGGCCATCTTCAACTTCATCACCGCCCCCGAGGGCCCCGTCGACGAGCCCGAGCTGTCGCAGGCCATCGAGCATCTCTACGAGGTCCGCCCTGCTGTAGCAGAGACAGACGAGGCTGCCGCGGAGCTGGAAGTCGACAACGAGGTCTTCCGCAACCAGTATATCCCGCAAACACTGGACGAGGTGTACGACATTGAGAAAGAAGCCGACAAGAAGGTGGATGAACTGGTGTACAAGCACATGCTGGCGGATCAGGTTGTCGGCAAGAAGGAGGGCGATCAAGAGGCCGGGAGCGGCGAGGACTCTGATGACGGCGCGACCCTTAGCAGTGACGGTAGCACCGAGGAAGATGAGAGCCGCTTCGAAAAGGGCCCGCCGAGAGGCAAGAAGCATGAAGACAAGGACGAGAAGAAGCTACACAAGCTGGCTGTCAAGGAGGCGAAGCGGGAGAAGCGGAAAGAGAAGATTCCCAAAGCCGTCAAGAAAAGACTGGTGGCGACATCGACGAGGAAGAAGAAATAGGCGTCCGCGCAGAGCTGATGTTGATTTCAGTGTGTCGGGTTGTGGAGATTGACATGAAGAGACGCAGAGCAGCACCGGATGATGAGAGCTAAACACTGCCAGGGATGTCCTTGGGCTGCGGAGTGTTTCGCCTTTCAAGGCTAACCCCCTACCTAGCCACAGGGCATCCCAACGAGCAGGTCTGAGCGAGCTGATAGGGTTCGCGATGACGACCAAAGAGAGCACTGACGGTTGCTGCCTGGCCAAGTTATGTAACTACCATGTACACGTCTCGAATGGAGATTGTCCCGTCGGTCTTTTAGGGTTGGCGCCGTGGCTGCTTGGATGGCCTTGCTAGGGCGATGGGCTTGTCGAGCCAGACTCAGTCGGGTTCGGAATAGAGTTAGAGAAACATGTCTTGCCTCATCTTCTGTTTCTGGTGCTGCTTCAGTTCGCCTGTTTCTTTTTCAAGAGAGCATTATCAAGTAGGGCTTCGTTGGGTGCTAACTAATCTTGAAATCTGCCCGACTTGGGTACCCAAGCAGACGCCAGGTTCCTCTGCCGCCGCAGGCAGCAGACGCTAGCCTTCAACATCACATCAACAACAAAGGTCCTCCCCCTACAGGCCCTCCTCACAGTGTCGAGAGTCCCCCCAACATGGCCCGGTTCGACTCTCTCCCCAACGAGCTGCTGGGGCCCTTTGCCGAAGCCATCGTCACCGATGTTAGACGCCAAGACCTCGCGGCTCTCGCTGCCTTCACCCTTACATGCAGGCGCTTCTACGACGCAGGCAATCCCGTGCTCTACGCCAAAGCCACGGTGCGCCATCCCTATCTTCTCGCATGGGCGGCCGAGACCGGCAATGTTGCAATCCTCACCCGGCTCCTGCGCTTAGGCATGAGCCCAAACACCAGGTTCGCCCGAGCCGGCTGGTTCCGGTGGGCTTCGAACATTCTACCTTGCCATGACGAACTCACTCGCGATCCCTGGAAGTTTTTCCGGGAAGTCTACTTGGTACCGGACGAGGATGTACAGGACGACCCCGACTACCGCCACCATGGGCTGCCACCCGTCAACCTGTGGGCGTTTTGCTCAACGGCCCCAGCGCAATCTCGATTCCGCGCACTGGGGTACGTTGTATGCGGCCCTGACGGGCGAGTACCCAGCGAGATCATTACCCCATGTTACAGGGCCGTCGCGTTTCCGCTTCATTTCGCCGCTGCCAACGGCCATCTGGAGATTATTAGCGCCCTCCTCTCGGCTGGCGCGTGGCTTGACGTCCCGTCGCGCCAATTCCACCCAATCCGCTGGGACAAGTTCCTCATCGCCGACCCCCAAGCCGAACTTTCGCCAGCTCTAACAGATCACTACTACGACATGGAACGGACGCCTCTGTATACTGCGTTGTCCGTGGGACAGGATGAGGCCTTCTGGGCTCTCAGGGCCGGGGGAGCCGCCATTTTGGAGATATTTTCGGGCTATACCTCCTTGCTTCACCACGCCTTGGAGCTAGGGAATCGCGCCATCGCAGAGCGTCTCCTAGATGTCACCACCGCAGCCGACGCCAACAAAAAGGACATGCTCGGCCGGTCGCTGTTCTGGATGGCTTACTGTGACAACAACATATCCGCGATGCGCCATCTAGCAAAGCTCGGGGCCAACGTTGACGAGGACTTCGGGACGGGGTACACGCCACTGTTTGATGCCTGCTTGTTTGCCAAACCCGACATGGCCACGGAGCTGCTCCGTCTCGGCGCGGCGACCGAGACTGTGTTTACGGGCCCTTATGGTCTGAATCTCTCTGCGTTTGAGTGGCTCGGTTTTGATGTCCGCGGTCTCAAACCACTTGGCATTTGTGCCTGGCTGGTCGACCATCCGCCTGAACACTTACTCGCCCAGGCCGACTACTGGAAACAACTGCCCAAGGATGGAGGCATCACGTCTGAAGAGCTGAAGGGCCTGGGGCAGGAGCTCTTCAAGCTCCTAATAGACGCCGGGGCAGACGTCGAGGGCGGTGTCATTGACAAGTGGGAAGAGCTTTCTGATCGAGTCATCAGCCAAATACAAAGGAGAATACTTGCGCGTAAGCGAGAGCGGTTAGCTCAGGAAAGCGATACCGGGCTCTAGACTACTCTTCCTCTCCTTTATAGCAAGAAGAAAACTTGTTACACTCCGAGCTGAATCCTCCGAAATGAAAACACTTGACTCTCGGCGACTTACAAAGTCTATTACATGCGGAGTCTTGATGTGACCCGTTGAGCCTAGCTCCCGGTCTCGGGGCAACTTCACGGCCCGGGCCGCGGTTTAGCCTTGAACGGAGGAACTACGGCGGTGCCGAGAGCTGGGCATGGCCGAGAACTACCTTTGCATGCCGAGCAAGTGCGAGCGGGAGCACCTCTCGACCATGGGCCCGCGAAGGAAGCTTGGCCCTGGATTTCTAATTCAAACCCTGCAACTAGATCAGTAATCTGGACCAACATAACACCAAGGCCAGAGCGAACCAACAAATTTGAAGGTACCTACCTACTTAAAGCGGCTGTTTTCGTTCAGCCTTGAACTCGCATTATTTACTCATCGACACACATCAAACACATGATTCATACCTACCAGGCTACTACACCCAACGGGGCAACGCCGTCACCTTTCGAGTCCTCTGTCTCGTCTCGGCCAGCCTTCAACTATAACCTGAAATTCCCATCACTACCATGTCCTCCCCGCAATACTTCACCTCCTACTCCCCCTTCAGCGGCGTGCTCTCCTCCCAATCCCACTACAGCCAAGCAGTCCGCATAGGCGACCGCATCGAGTGCTCCGGCCAAGGTAATAAATATACACCGGGCACCACCACCCTGAATAATATACCACCTAAACTAAACAAACCCTGCCCCCCAGAAACAGGCACCATCCCCTCCTCGCTCCCTGCCGAAATCGACCTCGCCTTTGCCAACGTAGACGCCTGCCTGCGCAGCGCCAGCTGCGGCGGCCCCGGCCCGGGCGGCGGCAGCGGCAGCGGCTGGCGGCAGGTGTACCGCGTCAACCTGTACACGACGGTGGAGATGGGCGAGGAGATGGTCGCGGCGTGGGCGGCGTGCATGCGCAAGTGGGCGGGCGAGGACCACCGGCCGCTGCTGACGGGCGTCGGGGTCGCGGCGTTGGCGGTGCCGGGGATGAGGGTGGAGATTGAGGTTGTGGCGTTTGCGCAGGGCCAGTCTGAGGGGGAGTAGGAGTCTGAGGGGGGAGATTCTAAGGTTGGTTATCGGGTGTATGGTAACTCGGCGGAATAGAAAATGGTGGCATGTTGAACAGTCATAATAGTAATCAAATGCTCCTAGTATTACCCGGTAGGTGGTATGGTACTACCCTCAAAGCCAGCCCCAACCACCGGGTATGGTGATACCACAGACTCGGATGTCCCAGTGCTCGTCCTTGTCGTCACAGAAAACTTGAGCAACATTAGAAACGTGGTCATCGTACATACAACATGGAAGCCTGTTGGGTTTGGTTCCAGGGTCCCACGGGCACAATTCAAGATTGTGTTGTCGGCTCGGGCTTTGCGGCCCTTATACCGGCGTGAACTGGCCACGAAAGACCCTCCACAATATGAACACGAAACCTGAATGATACAGCTTCGGCCCAAGCGGTCTTAAATGCTGGCCCGGAGCAAGGCGGTCTGTTGATCTTGCCAGAATTTATTGGCGTCGATCTGCGGGGGGAAGGGGAAGTTGTCAAATTGCTAAAAGGGGCCCAACAGCCAGGAAATCAGGGGAGGGAGCGGTTCACTTCTTGTGCACATCGGTTACGCGTGCGTGAACTGTTGGGGGCCGCGCTGCTGCCCGAGCATTCACGGAAGAGTCGATGGCGTGCTTGTCGGGAAGGACAACCATGGCAACCACTCACAATCTCCTTCGTCCACCAACACCACCAACAACAGCGCAGGAGCGGGACCTTTCCATGGCCTACCGTCCACGTCCACGGCATTTCGTGTTTCCGCGGACCCGAGTTGACCGACCTCCGGGATCGCGTATTGACTGTGTTTAACACTTCCATAAGTTCCATTTCGGCTAGCTTGATTTCTAATCTCCTAACGGATCCCGGGCCCCGGGCCCTCGCACCCCTGGATTTACCGTACTATCTCCGCGTCGGCAATATCGGCACCGCGAGCTGCTGCCTTCTGCAGTGCTGCACCCCCGATGCAACGCTAACCCCCTGGCTCTGCTGCTTACATGCCGTTTCGACAATCCCCCTGCTATTCCCGTGGAGTCGCAGAAAAACTCCGAGACTCACCCCTCTTGGCTTTTCTTGGCTTCAAACGGTCTCAACCTCGGTTCTAATCATGACGACAAAACCCTAAGAACAACCATTGCCATACAACATGGCTGCCGGAGAGAAACGCCACAGCCAAGAACAGGAGGGCTCCAATATGGAGACCCTAGAGGAAAAGCATGATCAATCGCTCTCCGACTCGAGCTCGACGGCCGGGTCCATGGGTGCAGTAGGAGGCGACAAGGAGAAGAAGGCAGCACCACCAGAGCAAAGCGAATCCAAGGCGGCTCATCACGATGGCAGCCTCAGTCCCCCCGACATCGACCACGCCGAAGCCGAGGGCGTCGTCCCCGGCCACGCGCTCGACGTCGAGCTCGCCCAGCACCCCGAGATGGAACTCAACCGCATCAGCACGCGCGCCAGCGCCAAATCCCGCCTGTCGCGCATCCTCTCGCGCAAGGACACGCGCGAGCGCATGCCGCGCGCCGTCATCCCGCTGTCCAACCTCGACGAGGGCATCGTGGGCTGGGAATCCCAAGACGACCCGGCCATGCCGCTCAACTTTGCCGACGGCAAGAAGTGGCTGATCGTCGGCCTGCTCTCGGCCATCACCCTGCTGACGCCCTTTGCGTCGTCCATCCTGGCGCCCGGCATCGGCAATCTGAGCCGCGAGTTTGGCAACTCCAACCAGGTCGTCGGCACCATGACCGTGAGCGTGTACCTGCTGGGATACGTCATTGGGCCGTTGTTTATGGCGCCCATGAGCGAGCTGTATGGCCGCCGACCGGTGTTGGCAGGGGCGAATGTGTTTTTCTGCGCGTGGCAGATTGGCTGTGCGCTGGCGCCTTCGATCGAGGCCTTGATTGTGTTTCGGTTTTTTTCTGGCATTGGGGGCGCGGGCTGTCTCGTGAGTTTTTTTTTCAGTTCAAGAGGTTTGTTTGTATCAAAATCCGGAGGGGCTGACTGGTGATTACAGACTCTTGGAGCGGGTATCATTTCCGATGTCTTTTGGGTGGACCAAAGGGGGTTTGCTATTGGCATCTATGCACTCGGGCCGATTATTGGTAAGTCACTATTCCCTACCTTACCTAGCCTGATTTTGATTCTAACCTCCCCCGCTAGGTCCTACCATTGGCCCTGTTCTCGGCAGCTGGCTCTCCCAGACCATCGGCTGGCGCTGGGACTTTTGGATCGTCTTCATCCTGGCCGTCATCATCACGGGCATGACCGAGTTCTTCAACAGCGAGACCAACCCGCGGATCCTGATGCAGCGCAAGGTCAAGCGGCTCCAAAAGGAGCTCAACCGGCCGGAACTGCGCAGCTGCTACGACACCCCCGAGAGCGGCCACCAGAGCACCACGCGCGTCCTCCTCAACGGCCTGGTCCGGCCGACCAAGATGCTCTTCCTCTCCCCGCTCGTCTTCGCCGTCTCGCTCTACACCGCCTTTACCTACGGCGCGCTCTACCTCCTCTTCACCACCATCCCCGTCGTCTTCCAGCAGACGTACGGCTGGAGCGTGGGCATCACGGGCCTGGTCTACATCTGCCTCGGCATCGGCAACATGGTCGGCTGGGCCATCATCACGTACACGTCGGACCGGGGCGTCGTCCGGCGCACGCGCGCCAACAACGGCGTCTTCGAGCCCGAGATGCGCCTGCCGATGAGCGTCTACTTCAGCCTGCTGCTGCCCATGACCTTTTTCTGGTACGGCTGGTCGACCAACTACCACGTCCACTGGATCGTGCCCGTGCTGGGCCTGTTCCCCTTCTCGTGCGGCATCATCGGCCTGTTCCTGCCGCTGACCACGTACCTGGTCGACTGCTACCCGACGTTTGCGGCGTCGGCCATCGCCGCCAACACCGTCTTTCGCAGCTTGGCCGGCATGCTGCTGCCCCTGGCGGGGCCGTCCATGTACCAGAATCTGGGGCTGGGGTGGGGGAATTCGCTGCTGGGGTTCATCTGCATCGCCTTGATTCCCGTGCCCATGTTGCTTATCAAGTATGGCGCGAGACTGAGAAAGATGGGGCTGCAGTTGTAGGACGGGGGTTAGGGGGGTAAGGTACAATTGGATAACAATAGGTCATGGTCAGGGCATCGGCACGGAGTAATAGTAGAAATAATGTATTTAGATTGTAAAGCGCACGTTAGACCGAATCAAATCAGGAATGGTGCACGTGTGTAGTGTTCATGGCCAATCCAGGGGCGACTTTTGTCGTTTTCAGGGGCGGCGCTGTGTTGTTTTACTTGTTTGATATTTCATCACAAATCAAAAGGAAGTTCCGATGACCATTTGAGTTCTCAAGTAGCAGTCAGGCGCAGTCTTGAACCTTCCATCCTTACGCTTGGTCACAAGGTCGGCCCTGAGGAAGGGTCGTGGCATCCCAGTGGCCCCCGTAAAGCAGCAGCAAGCAACCTCCGGGTTCACTGCACTCCGCGCTAATAGTTGATGAGAAGCTTCACCTTTACTACCACTAGATAGCAGCCACATGAGCAAAGATTATCTTCAAAAATCCAGCGGACACATCATCGCAGAACCAGATGGCGCTCTCTACAATCTGGCGCGAACTCCCCGGCGACCTGGCTGAGCAGATCCTCTCTCAGCTCGTCGCCACACACTTCCACCGCGACCCGGCCTACACGTGGGCATGCCTCCGCCACCTCTCAGCCCACCAAAAGCATGTCATCGAATACCGCTTTGCACAGTTCTGGCTCCCCAAACTGAGCATCACCCTCTACAGCGGCGTCCGCCACAAATTCGAATATGCCCTGGACAAGACTCCCAACCCCGACGACAGCGACAGAGCCACGTTTTCCATCGAGCGGCAAATCCACCACCCGTTGCTCGGCCTCAGCCAGGATTCCGTGCCTGGCGCATTGACCGAGAAGTGTCTGCGGGACGCATGGGACCAGTACGATCCGGCGACTTTCCGAAACATCACGGTGCGCCTCGGGGAGGGCTATCTCAGTGGTGGATGCCGCGGCGGATACCTCGTCAACGACACCGACATTCCGGGATTGCAGTTCTTGCCGGGTAGGAAGATCCGGTTTTGTTGGAAGGAGGCTATGAACGGGCTGCTCCGCGAGGAGTTGTACATGCGCAAGGTCGGTGATGAGATGGTTTGTCCTCCCCCGCCCCTACTCTTGAGAGTGTCTGCGATGATATTACTGACTGACAACCGACTCTCCAGTTCGCTGAAGCCTGTAACAGGTGGTGCGCTCAGAACCTCCAGGCTCCTCCTGCCACGGCTGGAAACGGGCCCCCGGTGCCCCCGCTGCACATCCAAGTCAGGTTCTGGCGGTGCGATATTCAGTCGGCCCGTCGCGTTGCCGTCTTTAAGCACCGCGTGGCCAAGTCCAAAGAATCGGCGCGGGCGGTACAGCTCAGGTTTGCAGTCCACTCGGTAAACCTTCACAAGCAAGAGCTTTACCTCGACAGCGTTATTAGAAATAACTGGCTGGCCTTGCGCACCCAGGCGCCCGACATTTTTGAGGTGGCCAGCGTCGAGGAGTCGGTCGTGCCGCGGTTTGACGTGTTTCAGCGCTGGCTTGATCAAGGGCGGCAAGAGTATGAGGGAGATGGAGATGGGGACGTCAGGGCCGAAACCATCCTCGACCTGTACCGCGACGAGTACGCTTGGTCATGCCGGACTGGTAGTCCCGACGATGAAGGGGTCGGCATTGAGGCTTTCTGGGAGAAAACTGGAAGACGGACTGCCGACACGTCGTACAGCCGTCTCGAGTTCATCCTCATCCTGGCGGGCAAAACTAAGCGCAGGTGGGATCCGGCCCCTTAGTGAGGGTGGGGGAGGAGTCGTTGGATGCAGGATGAGCATTGATTAGGCAGCATGTACTATTGAGGTGTAGGCAATCACTTCTCGACGGCCTTGAATTCGTCGGGGGAAGTCGCTCAATCAAACAATTGACTGCGACTGAATTAATTTGGGTCCAGAACACAGTGCGTTTCCTTCCCCGGCGAGTTTCTGCACAGTCCCCGCCTTCCCCCAACTTCTCGCTGGACCTTGAATTCAGAATTGGCCCTCGATTCAACTCGACGAAAAGGCTTGAATCACATTCCAACGCGAATTCTTACGAGGCGTCACTGCAACCATACATCATTCCAATTCATTCACTTGCAGTGCAGAGGCCTCATCATGGATCGAGATCCAAAGTCGGCCGACAACCTTCAAGGTCCGTTGCGAGTGGCCGTCGAGTGTGTCTTGACAGTGCATTCCGCTAACCCTCACCAGAGAGGAAAAACATCCTCATCGCCGACATCATGACCTCCTTCCGCGACTTGATCAACCACGCAGCCGCCCCAGTCGACAACACGGCCTCGACCGGCCAAACAGCCTACAGCAGCATGGCCCTAGAAACCATGATGAGCGGTGTCGTATGTATCCCCCCTATTCCAACACCAAATGATTCCCCCACTAATCCCCCGTCCAAAGATAAAATCAACCGAAGACCTCCTCACCCTCACCCGCAAGATCCGCGAGCTGTGGGTCGTCGGCCCGCTCAAAGCCCCCGCCGGCGGCGGCGCGCACGCCGACGCCCGAGCCCGAGCCGAGCAGGCCATGCGCCAGGACGCCGACCACGTGTTTGCCATGCTCGACGGCCTGCGCGACGTGCAGCGCCAGCGGATGCTGCGGCAGGCCGCCGACGCCGGGGGCGGGTTCGCGTACGAGCGCGGCGCCGTCGACGGGCCTGCGCCGCTTTCGTTGCCGTTGCCGCAGTCGCAACCGAAACCGCAACCGCAACCGCAACTGCTGCTTCAGGCGGCGGCTCAGTCTCGGCTGGTTTCGGGAGGGGATGTGCGGGTCAAGGTTGAGGGTGGTGGTTTTCAGCCCGGCGGCCAAGAACCAGGTGTACTACCGCCGTCGGCCTCGGCGGGTCAGCAGCTCTAGTCGAGCAGCTTACCTAGTCGTGAGTTGGGTGGTGGGGAACTGAAGCCGCCCAAGCCTGAACCAGTTTAGAGGCGCTTGCGGTAATCGGGTTGAAGACGGAGGAGGAGGATGTTGGGAGCTAGAAGCACTGACAGGCACAAAGCGACGTGGCAGAGCAAAAAAAAGGCCAAGACGTGGCAGCCAGACAACATTCCGTCTTTAATAGGAACTGATGGTAGCAAAGGCTGCAACGAAACGAGCTTGGCGAGGGGAGATTTCCCTGGGAATGTGGGATCACTAGGTAGATAGATGACAGTGATTAGGGCGTTGACGTTGAATTCCTCGTATAGGGAAAGACAAGGCCAAAGCATTGCAACACCAAGACAATTCCCCCCTTCTACTGCTGTTTGTATCCGCCCTATGTGCCCACCTCCTCCACACCATCCGCCTCATCGCCCAGCTCCGCCTCCAGCCCCTTAGGCACCCTCTCGGTCCGGTCCGAACGCTCGTGCGACGCCTCGAAGCCGCCTGCAGTCACCCAGAGGAAGTAGTCGGTCCGGAAGTTGTCGACCTGGTTGAAGAACAAGTGGAATCTGCACGCGCAGGGTCAGCAAGTAGCACGCAACAATTGTCAAACCAAACCAAAACTCACGAGTTCTCCTTCTCCTCCAGCTCAAACATCCTGCGATAAATATGCTGATCCTTGAACTCCTCAATCTTGGCCTCCCACTTGGCAAAGTCGATAATCTCGCGCTGCAGCCCCATCGCCTTCTTGTTGTACTCGGTAAACATGGGCCGCTCCAGCATCAGGCCCAGCCCGGGCGCCTTGGGGATGCTGATGCGCCGCGGCCCGTAGCTCTCGGTGATGGTGGCGAGCGGCGCGCCGCACCGGACCACCATGACGGCCATGGCCACCATCTTGCGGATCTGGTGCATCATGAAGGACTGGCCGTGCACCTTGAGCGAGAGCCACTGCGTGTCGCCGATGGTGATGGGCGTGGCGTTGATCTGGAACGACTTGATGTGCCGCTTGGCCGAGGGGTCTTTGTGCGATTTCATGATGGTGTAGTTGTGGTAGTTGCGCGTTCCCAGGTAGAGGTCGAGGGCCGCTTGGAGTTTCTCGACGCGCGCGGGCGTGACGCGGTACCGGCGCTTGGCGGCCACGTAGGCGGCTTTGAGCTCGCGGAGGCCCAGGTCTGCCGGTGTCAGCTCCTTTTCGGGCTTCAATCCCTTGGAGTTGTCTTGTTGTTCGGCCATGGGCACGTCGTTGGAGGACGCAGCCACTTCCGCGCTCCCCCCCTCTTTTGGCTCGTCGTCATTCTGGTCTTGCGTGTCGTGGAGCCTCCGAAGAACCTCAGCCTTGACACCCGGATCCAACTTTTCGAGAATGGGCTGAATGTCGTTCTTCTCGACCTCCTCCCAAAAGTTCTTCACGTCGTCTAGCCGGTCCACGTACTCGTCGTACACCCCTTTCTCCCGGGCGGATTCGGCGAGCTTCTTGCCCAGGAAGCTGTGAGGTTGCGGCGGCAGCAGGGAGTAGCTAGGCATCAAGTACTCGTACCACCGCGAGTCGCAGGCCTGGTAGCAGCTGAAGCCGTTGCTCGTGCGCTGGATGCCCCATATCCTGATCTGTTCCGGCAAGTGCTCGTTGATCTTCTCGACGATGCCTTCGTCCTCGACAATCAGCTTGAGCGACAGCACGTTGCCGGCCGCATGGACGCCCTTGTCCGTCCTCGCACAGCGCACCAAGCTGGACTTTTTGGGGTCGTCGGCGTTCGCTTTGGAGATGGCGCCGGCGGCCACAAAGGCGGCAAAGATGTCGCCCTCGATCGTCTTCTCCTTGTGGTTGATCTGGATGCCGTGGTAGCCCGTGCCGGCATATCCAATCAACACGGCCACCTTCTTCTTTGGCCGGCGTTCCTCGGCGGCGATTTCTTCGGGGGTGAAGGCGATGCTCATGTAGCTGTTCCCGTCGTTGTCTTTGTCGATCACCTTGCGGCGCTTCGCATCGCGGTTGTTCCGGACCTGCTCGCGCTTGTCGGCGACCTCTCCTCTGTCAATGGCAACTCGTTAGTGTCGGCATTGAGCACCCCTATCAAGCAAGGCAGACGCGACGACGTACTTTGCGCTTCCGAAGCCGGCGTGCTTGCGCTTCTGCTTGTCATTTCCTCGGTCTCTGCCGCCGCGGTTGCCGCGAGTGCCATTGTTCTTGGTGTTGGCAGACTCGCTTGTCGGGGCAGATTCGGGCACGCCAGACGAGCTGTCTGGCGCAGGGTGAGCAATTTCGTCGGGCGCCATGTTGTCGATCGGCAAATTGATCTCATCGCAATTGTCGGGGATGGCTCGCTCCGACTGAATTTTTGGCCGCGACGAACCGCTGCAACTCTGCCCGGTGCCAATTGTTGCGGGGTGGTGGGGTGGGGTCCAACCCCTGTATCCATCCATGGATGCGGTCCGGTCCGGCCTCCGCTAATACCAGGTAAATCGAACATCTCCCATCACCCCCCGAGAATCAAAGAGCGATCCATGATGTCTGCCATTTTTTTAGGTACTCTGTATCTTGTACTAGGTAGTTTCCGTACCTTTCACACTACTTCCAATGTCTTCTTCCTCAAACGTTTTGCAAACTACTTAACAAATTCATACGTTATCCTGTCCGGAGGACAATTTTGTTCTCAAACTCGAAAAGTTAATTACTATGG
>MU857069.1:0-45904 GCA_033296705.1 Chaetomidium leptoderma | reverse complement strand
CCGCTGGCAACGAACGCCCGTGGTCCACGGCACCGCTCGCTCTTGTTTGGCCTTCGTCACCACGTTGCCGCCCTTTTGCCAATCGTTCACCCACCCATGTTCCTTGCGGCAATGCCGTCGTATACCGGCTATTGTCCGTACAATGAATCCACAATGGTTGCACCTGACTCCGTCCGATTCCGGTGGTGCGATGAACTGGAGTGGCGCGACTGTCGGCGGCGGAAACCGGAACGAACGTAACTCCTCCTGGTGCCGGGCAATACCTGGGATACTGCCGATTAACGCTGCGATCTTGCCTCGCTCGCTTGCCTGTATATGACGATGCGTTGTACGTAAATGACTGGTGACCTCGCCTGCGATACACGCAAACTGGCACTCTTTGCAGATGACAAACGGGTACTCGGGTACATGAACAAACGGCTCCATAGCTGGTATGTGGTCTTGGTCGGTTGGGGTGGTGTTGTAGTGGGCTGGTATTACACCCATTGGTATAACCTTCGCTCTGCCGCTGATGGCTCACCAATTGGTGAAATACTACTTCTGGTGGGCTTGGGCGCTCTGCTGGTAACACCGTATGCCGCTGGGATGCTGGTTCTATAGCTGTTCACTGTCTTCAAATGCATATATGCACTGCCAACCTCGTCGTTTTTCGCTCCCTTCCTTTGCTTTTTCCCCTGAGATTCGGCTTCCTCCGTCGCAGTTTTTAGCTGTAACACCATTGATTGGCCAATGCATCGCCGCCCTGGCTCGACCCCCCGCATAAACCCTCGCAACGTAAACCTTTCACAGCTCCTTGCTATACGCTGTCTTGCAAACAAAAATGGCACAGCTGAACTCGCCTCGTCGTTAGCATCAGATGCATACCACTTTTGTCCATTTTGTCCGAGAAAATGTCTACGGATTCTACCCCCTGTCTGTTCAACGGACCCTACCCCCTGTCTTCACTAGCGCGATTTCCGACTTGGTGGTGTTTTCAACGGATTCTACTACGATCCGTCGCGGACTTGTGGATAGGGATTGTGGCATAGCAGACAGGGCGACAAAGGCGGCTTATCCACGCGTGCCACGGCATGGAAGGTGGTGGGAGACGAGGACCCGCTGCAAAGGCGGAGCGCGGCCAAAAAAAACGGCGGGAGCCAATCCAGACTTTTGGATAAGGCCCTTATCAATTTCCCATAGTAATAAGATCTCGAGTTTGAGAACAAAATTGTCCTCCGGACAGGACGAGTTTGAGAACAAAATTATCCTCCGGACAGGATAAAGAACTATCTAACCTTAAGCCTATATATAGTGAGGGAAACTCTAAACTAGAATTTCTCGTTCCTTTCCTCTCTATTTTAATCTACTAAAAAAAAGAAGGTAGATACTCGCGCACGCACATGCCAAGGGCGCCTTAGTAATTTCACTACACAGTAGTAGTTATCTGACCCTGAGGCAAAGTAGCTGTTGGATTTTCTAACAGCTGTACCGCACCTACCTCATTGAGTCACAGCCCGACAGTGCGTCCCAACAGGGCTGTTTAATTATTTTAGGCGCCTACAGGGCTCCCAATCATTCATCTGTTTCATTTTTCCGGGTCTTCAGCCACGCACTCTCGACGACTTAACCGCAGTCGCTCTACGTTTCGGAAAACCTACCACACTTTTAGTCTTGTTCGTACAGTGACTACAGTCATGGCACAATCGGCGCCCAATAATGTCCAGAGTACGGCTCCGGATCCGGCATCTTCCCCTTCACTCGAGAGCCTACCCGCCGAGCTGAGAGACCAGATCCTCTTGAGCGTGCCAGACCTGCCGACACTGCGCGCGCTCGTCCATGCCTCGCCTTTGATGCATGCACAGTACAGGAGCAACCGAAATAGCCTCCTCCGCGCGTGCGTGGAACGCGAACTGGATGGCTTCCTCGTTCACGCCTACGCTTGTCTCAAGTCTCGGGTGCACTGCCTCGGCCGTAAACGGACTGACGAGGCCATCACGAGCTTCCTCGATGCTTATCGCGGGTGGCTGCCCTCGGGCTCGAGTCCGCGTGCCGATCTGGACTCGGTCGAACCGAGCCTCGTTCGGTGGATGGCGGGATTCCACCTGGTCGTCGCCAGGCCCCTAACCCGCATGTACGGGACGTGGGCGCTCGCGAACCTCGTGCAGGCGGCGACTTCATCATCGGCAGAGCAGCAAGCGCCAGGGACTGCAGCGCCAGGGACCGCACCGCCAGAGACCGCAGCGCCAGAGACCGCAGCAGCAGGAGACCAGGAGGCTGCGCTCAGCAGAAGCGAGGAGATACGCATCATGCGAGCGCTGTACCAGTGTGAGACATACCACCATTTATTCGGTCGAAATCGGGGCCACCGCCACGGGGCATTCCGCCACCATGAAATCAACGGCATCTTCTTCTCCCTGTTTGATCCCTGGGAAGCCGAGGCGGTCGGATGCATCGATATATTCGTCCGGCAGAGGTACGAGGTTATCTTCGACAAGGTCCTGGCGGACCTCCATCACACGAATCCCAGATTCATACAGCCAAACGGAGTGATCAATCCTGAAGGATCGTTCGACCTCGATACGGAGCGCGAAGGTACTGCACTCCCCCAAGCGCACCCGCTTCACTTCAATGACACCCGGGAAGGTACTCGTGCGCTAACTCGACTCGAACGATCACAGATTACATGGAGGGCACCGTCTCACGCGGCCTCAGGGCGATAGCGCGGCTCCTTGCCATCGACGACCACGATACCCTCATCCGCGAGATGGAGCTCCGCCTCGCACACGAGCACAATCTGGATTGGCCCCTCCGGCATGCCCTTGGGGAGGAGGCACAGGATGACAGGCGCGAGATGCTGGGGGTCAACGCGCGGGACGAAGCGGAGACGCGGAGGGATCTAATCAAATTCACCGGCGACGCCGTGCCGCCCGAGGGGCCGCCTCTCGGGTGGGTACTTCTGTGGGGCGGGACCTATTCCAACATCTGCGGGGAATACGTGCCCCGTCCGGTCAGGCAATGGGGCTATGTCATGTGGGACGAGCGTCGGTGGACCGAGTTAGGGGCAAGGGACCTTGTCTCGAGGCAGTGGGAGACGGCGCCGGACCTTGTTGAAGGAATTGAGCGGGACTACGGTTGGCGTCCCTCGGGGTGGTGAAGTACGGCTTGTTCCCTTTAGCCGCTTCGCTGATAGCGTCTGGTCGGAATCTAGTCGAATCAAAGGCCTTGTCAATTTCTAGGCGCTACGGAGTATCCCTCCTCTTCTTTTCCGGCGTGTCCATCATCTCCAAGAAGCAAGGGAGGAATGCCTCGGTCTCGACCTCGAACCCCTGGTGGTGCCCGAGCACCAGCATCCTCGGGCGCCCGAGCAAAGAAGGCGTCACTGCACCGGACGCCCCTCATCACCCCGATGCTAGTCCCGTTCTTCTTCAGCCACTATAGGTTCGGCACGTACCCCAGGAGTACCTGGCACGCGTTGTCCCAAAAGCTGCGCAGTTTCTCTCGATTTACCGGCTACTCGTCGGCTTGTATAGCGTCTCCCGAGGAACTGATTCCAACTGAAGCTTTTGTACTTGGTAAATCGCATTTTTGGAAAGCAGACGCAACAATATTTCCACATTCGACCATTGGAAAGCACCAATCCGCTTCCGAATCCTCTCCGGAGCGTCATCCTCCCGTCGGGACGCTTGGGATGACACCCCGCGATTGTCCAGCCGCTGTTGCATGACTTCGGCCGGGCAATTTATGAAAATGGTTGAACATCGAGGTGACACCTAGGTGTGGTATTAGATGGATTGCTCTTTGGAATAGGTGACATCGGCTCGTCTTTTCTCAAACGCGGTAGCTGGTCCTTGGCCAGCGGAAACCCGTCGAGAATCATGCCACACGTGTTGCTCCCGTCCGCCCGGAGCCCCTGAAGCTCTACATTGAACAGCCTCATGACCAATGTCGGCGGCACCGGCACGCCGTTGCGGAAGCTTTTGCTAATGAAGTCCCTATACACAGAGCCGGGCAGGCTCCTTTTGCCGCGCAACAGGTCTCCGACCGAGACATGCTTCAGGCCAAACTCCCGTGCGGCGAGTTCATACTGCGTTCCCTTACCCACGCCCGGCCCGCCGACCACGATGGAGAGAGAGATTTTGATACGTAAATCGGCAGCCTCCCACGCACACAGGATGGCGTCTGCCCTTTCCGCAAACCACTCACTCGTCCGTGATGTGCGCTCGATGAGCCTGAAAGTCGCCGAGCTGGGACGCGAGGTCGGGATACCGGCACGAGTAAATATAAGCCTGGGAAAGAGCTTGGAACTTGTCAACCTGGTGAACGACCTGAGTGACGGGGCTGATACCCTCCTCGTTCGAGACTGCGAATGCGGTGTGCAAACGCATCGTTCCCGGACTCTTTGGTGGGACAGACAAGGTCAGGTAGTCTAGGCCCAGCTCCTCACGCACCCGCTTTGTTTCCATTCCCGTCTGACCACGTATTGAAGTAAAGGGACTGGACACCGTCAGCGGGACGGAGTACCTCGGCTGATGTTGTCGGACGGTATCACGTCTCCCGCAACAACTTCCGTTGCGGCCAGCCGGTCAACGTCGCTTCTCCGAAGGAGGAAATCAAATACTTCCCTCAGCTTACCTCCCCAGGGATACGCCATCAGAACGCGGCCATTTGGTACATGTGTACGCTTATGGTCTCGGTCGCAGATTCCGGGACCCCCATTTTGAGCCATCCCCGGCGCAGAGAGTTTAGCTTTCGAACAACTTGAAGAGCTCAATCATGCTGGGTCCCGCTCATGCGTGTGTTGGTGTTGGGATGCTGAGAAGGACGAGAGTTGTTACGGCGAAACACCGCCGGCGGCCGGGCAACACAAGCGAGGGGATCCTATTTCGTTGGCTGGCTCCTTATTGGCACTTATCTACCGTATGTCACCGACAGACTGGTCGGTGGTAGGTCTGTGGATCAACCAGCGGTCCTCCCGGCGCTCCTAGCGTTCGACGCCGAGAAGGTTCAAAGCTGTCACCTGTTGGCTGTTGGCTGTTGACTGTTGGGTTTGTGTTTCGTGGCGGTGTTTGAGCCGTACGGCGAGGGCGGAGGGCCTACGAGGGCCCCTGTGCCGGAGGTGAAATTCTGGCTTGTTGGGAGGCGCGGTCGGCAAACGTGCGCCCCCCTAGCCCCTGGGGCACAATCAAGTAAGTAACCCTACGAACCCCCTGGGTCACGGCAATGGCCCGGCCATGTTTCGTCCGAAGCAGTGTGATCGCCGCCGCATGTGCCATTTTGTGTTTCGTCTCGTCTGAAGCGTCGTCGCCGCATCCGCCTGGCTGCCACTCTCCCGCGAAGTTCGAACTTGCAGCCACCAATGTTCACCGACTCCCCGTGCCGCGACGACTGCAGCTGGGGCTCCCAACCTTTGGGCCTACCCTCTGGCCAAAGTCAAGCTCAAACACCAAAGCTAAAAATATCCCATTGGTGATGCATCCAGGTTTGGTTTCGACCCTAGGCGGCGCGACTACCGTCAGGGCCACGGTCGCCGCAGGGCTAACGACGAGCCTCGGGCAATTAGCATCCTCGTATGTTCCCTCGGCGACCAATTCTCAGGTCGAAGGGTGTAGCGAGTTGGTCCAACCGGCTGCAATTAGGGAGGCCTTGATAAATCCACAGAAACCGACATTGGTGAAGAGGCTGGCTGTTGCGATGTATATAAGCTATAGCCTTAGCTATCCAAAAGCCCATCTCTCACAATCAGATCACCACCACTGCCACCCTCCTCAGTCGTCATCATCTTTATCCTAGATCTTCAGCTAGCTACGCAGGCCGACCCAGCGCATCCAGATCCTATCAACCCCCGAAGATCGACAACTACTCCTCTCCGCACCCATCGCTCCTAGCTTATCATCATGTCTCGTCCCAGCACCGCCGGTTCCGACGACTCCAAGAAGTCCACCGGATCCAACCAGACTACCGGGTCCAAGAAGTCCACCGGGTCTAACCAAACTACCGGGTCTAACGACAGTACAGAGTCGTATGGGTCTGTGCTCTCGGACGATTCCTACCTTGGAAAGCTCTTGCCTGGCAAGGATGATGATTTCCAAGCCTTGCTGAACACGATCAAGGCTCTTGATACCGAGAGATCCCTCGCAAAGGAGCGCAAAATCCAGTCCCACGAGGCGAAGAAGCGTGACCCAACCGACACGGACCGGCGCACCGACTGGACCCCTCAGATGGAGAGAGAGCACGCCGCCTACAAAGCCAAAGTTGAGACCATTAAAGCGGCCCGAATAGTGGCCTTGGCCGCAGGAACGCGCGCCAAGGAGAGTAAAGCGACTATTGAGGAACGGATAAAGCTTCGTGAGGGGGCGATGAAACTAGACGACTCGTGGATCCATGAAGCAATTGCGTACGTAATTACCTCCCAGACCATATCCAACCAGTACCCACCTCAGACCTGGGAACTCTCTGTGCCTAAATGAAGAATAGCGCTGGAAAAGCACGGCTCGAATTCTTGAAGAAATACCCAAACGCCTTTAGCGCGCCTAGTCACGCGAGCCACGTCACCGCGGTCAACGACAATCTCAACTCGGCGATGAAGGCCTCGAGAGAGTTGAATATTCAGCAAGAGAGTAAGAGACAGACCTTCTTTCTACTGCATTGCGGGTGTTTCCAGGTGGCTAAAATTAACTAACCTTTTGATGTTAGAAATTGAGAAGATGAAGGACGTCGAGAAACTGATATCAGCGTTGCCGTTGACGGTAACAAGAGATTTTAAAGAAATTATTATCTGTCTCTTCCACGAAAAGCTTCGATTTCTCCTACCCTCGCAATACAGTCGTCTTCATGTTGAAAGTGTGGTGGTAAGCTAGACGTGGAAAATTCTGTCAGTACGGGGGCATGGGAGGTCTGCTAAAAGGCACTAGGCTCTTAGGGGGGGAAGCTGTTGCTAGAGACGTAATGCCATCCGACGATTCCGACTACCCCTGGGTCAATGCGTAAACCTTGGACTACCTTAGTGACGACGAGGACGACCATTCCGTTGTTGTGGAAATAGCCTACGGCGGACAGCACGTGGCCGATGAGGTCGTGGAGCTACGGCGGGCTGTCTCCCTCTGGCCCCTGGGGGTCGTGCATAGCAGTTGTAGTGGCGCTGGTATGGTTCCAAGAGCTGCTCGACATTGCCTCGGCAGAGCGGCATGAAGATCCTCACCGGCTGGCCTTGAGACCAACCCTGGTGATGCTCAAGTCGGATGATGTGTGGCTTGGTCACGGACTGGGTTAGCAAAAGTGACTAGCAGACGACCGTCCGTCCGGGTCAAGGGCGGCGGCAGACCGCAATACGTACATGTGCCAGCTGGGCAAGTTGCTCCACCTCGAGCTTGAAAGCGTGCTTCCAGCCTTCCCCTGCCCTGTCGCAGGCGGTCTGCACGGCCCACGACTTTCCAGTCGCGAGGTCAACCGACATGGTAACGGTTCCAAAGGCGCCTGCTCCGAGTTTACGGTACGCATGGAGTTGGCGAAGTAGCTTGCCGTCAAACTCTTCCGGCACGACTTGGCGTGTGCTCGGATCTGAGCTCGCACACCGGCACGTCAAGATTAGGCCCCGACGGTTGTCCGTCACCATGCGTGCGAGCGCCTGCCTAACCCCACTGACTGCCTCCGGGCGGAGAGTATCCATTTCCCAGA
This sequence comes from Chaetomidium leptoderma, assembly GCA_033296705.1. Lineage (NCBI taxonomy): Eukaryota > Fungi > Ascomycota > Sordariomycetes > Sordariales > Chaetomiaceae > Chaetomidium > Chaetomidium leptoderma. The sequence goes on along the minus strand of MU857069.1, from coordinate 38,251 downwards.
CGAATCTGAAGCGGACGCCTTCTCTGAGAGAGATGATGATGACCCTGGGGGAGTGTGGTTGCGCCATGGTGATAATACAGTGACGTGGTAATCCTCGCAGATCGTATTTGTGGTGAACCTGGCCGGCGTGGTCAGTCCAGCGAAGGGTTACCTGCTGCGAGCTGCTGCGATCCTCCAGCATGAGTTCGCCGGTGTTGGTAAAGGAGAAGGCGTAGTGTGACCTGGACGGTATCACCGAGGGTCAGATGCTGTCTCGTTACGTGAACAGAGCTGATCGGGGGGCACTGGCAGATGACGAACAGGGAGAGCTCGGTGTTGTCGTGTCCTGCCAGTAGAACGTTACTAGCTTCGCGGCCGATTGTTAAAGTACACTGGAGACATCAGGATGTGCAAAAAAAGGCGAGTACGTTCTTGTTTCTTTGTAGTTTTTTCCTTTACAATTGACAGCAACTATCCAGATTCGATGTGATGAGACGAAGAATAAGTGCCGCAACTCTGTTAACAAAGACGTTGAATGCCCCGGATACATATGGAAGTGGCTGCCTCCGAGCTCGGCCATAAGCAATGCTCGTTCCAGTCTCCCCCTCTGCTTCCCCCTCTTTGTCAAGCAGAGTACACAAGCTTAGTTGAGTCTAAGGGACCCTTAAGAATCTAACCCCTGATTCGGGTCTGGTACAAATGCAGAAGGGTAACATGATTGTACGGAGAGCAGAGAATAGATTGTACGGCGCCTCTCTGGCATGGAGTTCTGCCGATTGGACCACTCACTATATTAAGTGCCGTTTCTTGCCCTTCTACCGGTCAATACCCATCCAATCGGACGTTTGCCGAGATCTTATTTTCTCGACTCAACATGTGCTCTTGAGTTGGTGGGCTCTATTCCAAGCATCATGACCACACTATCCACTGGGCAAGGGATCCTCACCAGTCAGGTCAAGTGTACCTAAAGTATATCTGTATATTTGCTTGGGATGGCTGCCGTGGCAGTTGAGCAGACGGAAAGTGAAGGATGTAGTCTCGAGTGCTGCACCCTTATAGACCCCCCGAGGCCCCGAACCTATGTTTATATCTTTGGGTCTGTCTTCCTTTTAACAAACTCGTTTGCGCTGAGCCCTCGCATATTAGTTCTGTAATCGTCCACACTGTCTTCACCTGCTATGTTGTGGTCCGGACTCGCCTTTGCGGCCCTCGCCGATGCCCAGTTCCTCAATGGGCTAAACCACCTCCGATTCGGGTGCTCGCAAATCACAATCGAGCGCCTCGACCCTCTCGTGGAACCGGGCAAGATGCCGACCGCCCATATGCACCAAGTTGTGGGAGGCAACGCCTTCAACGTCACGATGCCGACGACAGACATCTCCCAGGCGGCAACGTGCACAACCTGTGGTCCGGCTGACGACTTCAGCAACTACTGGACGGCGAATATGTACTTCAAAGCCGCCAACGGGAGCTACAAGCGTGTGCCGCAGATCCCCAACCGCTTCTTGTTCAACGACAGGTTCACCACGCAGACAAGCGGGGGTGTGACGGTCTATTATATCAGTCCAGGGCAGAAGAAGGTTACTGCTTTTAAGCCTGTACGTCATGAGTTCCCTTGTTTAGTTTACCCCTAGGACCGTCCCCTAACTTACGTTGTCAGGGCTTCCGCATGTTTGTAGGTGATGTCGCTCGCCGCACGCCGCTGTACAAGACGCAGAGCTGCTTCCGGTGCTTCAGCGGCCCCAACTTCGGCGGCGACGACGCGGCGCCCTGCACCGACAGTCGGCGGGACTTTGAGGGGTTCCCGCCGCAAGCGTGCCCGGGCGGCATCCGCTCCAACGTGCTGTACCCGACGTGCTGGGACGGCAAAAACCTCGACAGCCCCAACCACAAGGATCACGTCGCCTACCCGACGGGCGGGCCGTCGACCTTCCTGTCCACAGGCAACTGCCCCGCATCGCACCCCGTCAAGATTCCCCAGCTCATGCTCGAGATCGTCTGGGACACGACGGCGTTCAACGACAAGTCGCTTTGGCCGGCAACGGGCCAGCCATTCGTCCTCAGCACGGGCGACAATACTGGTTACGGTCAGCACGGGGACTACGTCTTTGGCTGGAAGGGCGACGCGCTGCAGCGGGCTATGGATGTGCCCAACGGCTGCTTTGCGGCCGACTGCGGCAACCAGAAGACACAGACGATCGACAGCGCCAACAAGTGTCAGATTTCGAAAAAGGTCAAGGAGGAAGTTAATGGATGTAAGTCACTCTCCCATAATTATTTGGGCGCACTATGAGTGAGGGATGCTGACTGTTTAGGGTTCGACATGCTCCCTGGGATGGAGATGAACTAAGAGGTAAGTTTGGGCTGCTAGTTTCGGGTTGCGAATATGGATCAAGTAGGCCGTGACGCCGTGGGCGAGGATGGTCGTCGGTAGTGCTGCCCAGGGATGTTGCCCTTAGCATTTACAAAGGTTCCATGTTTACCCTCCTTGATTTGACTACCCGACCGTAACATCAAAGAACCCAGTCCCTGTTACTGCCCTACCCACGAACTCTTACTAGGTTGTGAAGCCCGATAGGTAGTTAGGAACAACCGCTCGTCCTAAACGCAGTCGAGCAACAGCCCTCACAAGGTCAAGACAAGGTTGAGTAAGTATTACTTGGTTTCTGTTGAGGTTGATGTTGTTGTTGAGGCCTGGTAGGGAAGGAGATTAGGAGAGGAGGAGAGTTTGGATTCAGGGCCGTGATCATGCCCTCTACCGCGTCAACGGCGGCCACGGTGCACACCGAGGGGGCGAGGGCAGGCGAGAGCAACCCCGTGCCGCAGCCGAGGTCGCGGACGTTGTAGGTAGAGAAGATGTCGGCGGATGGCAGGCACGCGAGTTAGCTAAAATTGGGCCTTGTGGGTGAGCACGGTGGCCAGATGTACGTCGGCCACAGTGCTACAAAGGTACGCGTACCCCCTTATTCGATAAATAGGGTGGAGAGCACCTGGCCAGATCTGATCTTGCCGTAAAGCAGGGGTCCGAATCCGTCCGTAAGAAAGCAGCGCTGCTGTCCACGTGATATTTCTCCCGCCGAGAGTCATCCACTGCTCAGCCCCCAAAGTCCAAGCAACTTCCTCCAAACATCAAACTAACCGGCGACCTGCTACTAATTTGGCAACCCATTTGCGTGCTCGTCAAACCCGACACACAGGCGAAAATGTCTGCCATGGATTTAGACGCCGAGGCTGAGATACTTGTCAGCATAGACACTGTCGACAGTGACGAGGACATGGCTATTATTGGCAGGGACGACGTGAGCAACTACAACCCCGATAACATCCTGCCCGAGTCACCCGCCGTCATCCATAAAATCCGGCAGTGGCTTGAGCCAACGCCATATCTTCACGAGGGTGGCGAGTATCGCAGACATCTCGCTTCCCATGTCGAGGGCACCGGCCAGTGGCTCACAGCCACCGAGACGTACCAGAAGTGGCACACGGATACCGACGGCCACGGCCTGCTGTGGATCAAAAGGATCCCTGGCTCCGGCAAGAGCGTCTTTGCCGCGATGCTCGCGAATGCGCTCGCCGAGGAGGGTCATCCGGTTCTCTTCTTTTTCTTCCGTCAGATCATCGACGCGAACCACGAGCCGGTGCACATGCTGCGCGACTGGCTGGCTCAGATCCTCGAGTACAGCCCGCCGCTTCAGAGAGACCTCAGCGTCTACACTGATCAGAATCGCGGTCACATGAGCCGCAAGCTGGAGAGTCTCGGCACCGACGATCTGTGGAAGCACTTGAAGACGGCGCTGGCTCATATGCCCCGCGTGTACTTGATTGCAGATGCCCTGGATGAGATGAGCAAGGGCAACGACGAGTGTCTAAGAGCTCTGGCAAAACTTGGGCTGTGGAGGCCGGGGCAGGTAAAGGTTCTCATCACGAGTCGTCCCGTCAACACGGTCGAGGCGCCCCTTCGCGAATTTCCAGCACTTCGGATCCGGCTCGAGGAGCGTCTCGTCGACACCGACATCGCGACCTATGTTGAGCACTGCTTGGCCAAGTCCGCCATTTCGGTTGCGGACCGCGCCCTGATTAGGGAGGCGGTGCCTGGTTGCGCCAATGGCCTATTCCTATACGCCAAGTTGGCACTAGATGCCTTCCTCGAGAAAGACGCATCCGTTGGCCAGATTTTGAGGAAGCTGCCGACGGACCTAAACACCATGTATACCGACCTGCTCGCGGAGCACGCCCGAAGATCCGGTGTCTCCGACGACATCCAGCACCTTATCTTGTGCTGGGTCACGCACGCTACGCGCCCGCTTCGTCTGATCGAGATGGCTGAAATGCTCAGGATCACGTACGACGCCTCTAGGAACCCCCAGGACCTCAAGACTGCCAAGTCCATGGTACGGGTAGCTTGCGGACCACTGCTCGAGATCCATCCCGACGAGACGGTCTCGGTCGTGCACCATTCCCTCACCGAGTTTCTCCTCGGCTCGACACGGTCCGCGACAGACGTAACGGACAAAACCTCATTGTCTTTCCCGATCCTGATGCGAGGCTCAACACATGAGCAGCTGGCACTTTCCTGTCTCCAGTATCTACAATGGTCTGGATGCTTGGATAATCTTTCGGAAATCGGAAGGACGGAAGAAGACGCTGATACCTGGCCTGCGTACCACACAACACGGCGGAAACTTCACAGTGCCCTCCGTCTCGAGTCTCCGTTTGCCGAGTATGCCTGCAAGAATTGGGCCATCCACGCCGCGAAATCCTTCAACGGCGGTCTAGCGTCGGCCGTGCTGCTCTCGGCTCTGGATGAACTCCTAGCACCAGGTCACAGACTCGATACCTGGCTCAGCATTGAGTGGTGGCCGCTCGCGACAAAGGGCATCACGCCCTGGCATATTGCAGCCCGGTATGGCTTAAGCCCGTATCTCGAGCACCTTGTCCGCCGTGAAGGCACAGCCAATGTCACTAGCGTTGATTCCAACGGCCAAACGCCGCTGTTCCACGCAGCCGAGGAGGGCCACGCCGTTGCGGTGAAACTGTTGATCGCAGCCGGGGCCCATCCGAATTCAGATAACGACGCTGGGCTCACACCGCTACACCGCGCAGCATCCAACAACCACGCCGGCGTTGTGACAGTTCTGCTGGCTGCCCGGAGTAAACCCCTTGACACAAAAGACGCGCGAAAACCCGGGCCGGCGATGCGGAAACGCCGCGAGAAGCACCGGCCACACACCGCTGATGTATGCTTGTCAAGCGGGCCATGTGGCGGCCGTCGAGGCCTTTCTACCGCACTTGAAGCGCGTCAACACCGTGCAGCGGGCGCTCTGTTGGGCTTCCAACGAAGGCCAGGCGAAGGTGGTGAAGCGTCTGATCCAGCACCCAGGCGTCAACGTCAACGCAGAGGTAAGAGGACATACAGCCCTGTTTGGTGCCTGTGCCCAGAAGGATGTCGAGTCCATCGAGACGCTTCTCATGGCCGGTGCCGATGCTACCATTCTGTGTCGGGGGGGAAGTGACGAGTTCGCCGGGATGGGTGGGCATAGATACGATAGCGCTGGCCCAAAGTCTCCGCTGGAAGCCTTCTGCGGCTTCCTACAATATCACAATCCCGATTTAGACCTTGAAGTAGGCGAGCTCGAACACGGCCTTGAATTGCTCCTCCGGGCCGGGGCCGACATCCACCGGCGCGGCTCCAATCTCAAAACGCCGCTGCACCATGCTGCTGGCAGGCCGGCTCTTTTGCGTCTCCTCTTGCGAGCGGGTGCCGATCCCAACGCAGAGTCAAGCGATGGCGGCACACTCCTTCACACCAACCTCAGCGGCGAAGGAGGGTGGGAGGTCATCAAGTTACTCGTCGAGGAGGGAAAGGCGGACATCAACAAGCGCCGCCACAGTGATGGGAAAACGCCCGTCCTGGTCATGTGTGACGGTAGGTGGGACCGTGGTGCCTGCTTGCGCTTCATCAACGAGTTCGGCCCCGACTGCACCATTGCAGACCTTCAGGGCAATACTCCGCTGCACGGAGCGGCTTCGCTCAGGCAGAGACCATTGCGAGACGAAGTTATCGAGGCCCTCCTCGCCGCCGGTGCGAGGATCGACCAGCGGAACAAACAAGGCGAGATGCCGATCCACGTTACTGAAGACATGTCCGCCGTTGAGCTCCTTGTAAAGCGGGGAGCTGACCTCGAGGCCCGGGATTGCACGGGGGCGACGCTCCTGATGCGCAGCGTGCGCAAGCGCCCGCACAGCAAACGGCTAGACATGGCTCATCTTCTGAGTATAGATGCGAGGCTCGACACAAAAGACTTTGAAGGCCGCACCCTTGTCCACGAGACGGTGAAGCTCCTGTCGCGCGGCGGAGTTGGTGTCCGAAAGGACCTGGGGGACTTGGAACACGTGTTAGGGCTCGGTGTGGATCCGAGACAAGCCGATTACGCTGGAAACACGGTGCTTCATGAGCTCATGGAACGAGGCTCTCGAGCGCGTCGCGGTGACGTGCGCTCACCCATTGGTGGAGATCCTAATTCGACGTGGCGTGGACCCAGACGCAGTCAACCACCGCGGCCAAACGCTCCTCCATGTTCTCAGCGCCAAGCGGTACGACCAGGCAATGTTCGACGTGGCCATTGCAGCTTGCAAGAGTGGAACTATTGATCTTCCAGACTCTGAGGGCAAGAGTCCAATGCACCTTGCCGTCGGTGTATCCGAGTGCACCGTGGCCCGACTAATAAGTGCCGGTGCTGACATCTCAGCCGCGACGCATGAGGGCCTCACCCCTCTGCATCTTGCAGCCTCGACCGGGGAGAGCAACATTCTCGGCATGCTTCTCACAACGATCGAAACAACACCACGGTATCGAGATCCTGGCCGACAAGTCATCAACGCGACAGACGGAAAGGGGCGGACGCCGCTCTACTACGCCTGCTTGTCGGGGCGTCCGGAGAGCGTCGCCTTGCTACTCAAGGCGGGGGCAGAGGTGAAGCGCTGGTCCGGACATCTCCTTAGCGCCTGCAGCCAGTTCGAGGGGGAGGAGCGGCGCGAGACGCAATGGACGCCGACTAAGGACTCGGACACAAAGGCAGCGGGACCGCGATGCTTCGCAGACCTCGGTGCCGCAAACTTCCCTCGCTTCCACACCAGGCTGGACGAGATCCTTCGCATGCTTGCCGACCACGGTCTCAATCACTCCGGCAAAGACATGTACGGCCGTACATATCTGCAAAATGCCATTGACGCTGTCGCCCAGTCGGACTCGGACCACACCGTGCGATGTCTCTGCAAGCTGAGGGCTGAGATTCTTGGTGTGACGGACCCTAAGGCAGTATTCAAGTTATGGGCTCCGCCGGGCAAAGAATTCTCCCTTCGGTGGGCAGAGCTACGACGCGAAGCTGCTACGCGCGCCTTCCATGAGGTGGATCCCGTTTCCCTAGCGAAGGGAGACAGGCAGCGGCAAGAGATGTTCTTCCTCCAGCTTCTTGAGAGGCGCGAGTTCGACCTCGTAGAGACCGCTCCCAAGACGTTAGGATGGAATCCATGTCTGATACCTAGCAGGGCTGGGTGGACCGTGTTCCACGCTTTAGTTGCCCTTGGCCATGCGGCGCTACTAGCTAGGATTGCGACGGACGACGACATCAAGCTCATCGATGACCCCGAGTGGCGCAAGGAGCAGGAAGACCCCAGCAGGGGCAGTGATAACTTTGCGGGTGAGGGCACCATTTTGCCCCTTGTCCTAGCAGCGTGCAAGTGTGATGCGCCTAACATGGCCGTACTGCGCCTCTTGGTCGAGAAGCTGAACGCTTCCGTCGATGCCAGCCACCTGGAGTACCATGGGCCCTCGGTGACGGATGAACCAGGATACAGCGTCGGAGATTCACCTCTTCTATGTGCTGGCAAAGGGGGAGCGGTGGTGGCAAGCCCACGAAGCTCTCCCCTATATTTTGTCACATAAGCCAGACCTCGAGGCTCGCAATCACAACGGCGAGACGCCTCTGCACAAAGCGCTCGCCAATAAGCAATACGAAGGCGGACCGCTTCAGAAGCAAGCAGCGAAGCTGCTGATCGCAGCCGGCGCCGACGTTAACGCCGTTGCCAACTCCGGGAAGACGTGCCTTGCCGCGGTAGACAATGACGCCGAGCTGGTGCGGTTGCTAATTGCCCACGGCGCAGTACCGACGGCACAAGCTGTGTTTGCCGCCATTGACAACAGGCAAGTTGGCATTTTGGAGGCGCTGCTATCCGCCGGTGAGAGGGTCGAGGGGGAGGACAACCCTGGGTTCGATGATATCGGGCTACTGCCCGTGTACCTGCAGGATGAGGGGAAGCATGCGCTTCACCGCGCAGCAACTATGGCTCCAACCAAGGACTCCGCGGAGATGGTGAGGGTGCTTTTGGTGCACAGGGTTGACCCTTTTGGGAAATTCAGCGTCCTGAAGCCCCGAGTCAAGTCAGCAGAGAACCAGGGAGATTCAGACCATGAGCCTCCCGAGCCCGAGTTTGAGCAAAGAACTGTAGTCCACGAAGTCCTGCTGCAGAACGGCATCATCGGCCCGTTCCTCGACCTCCCAGGCCTGGACCTCGAACACCGCAACAACAGTGGCCAGTCCCTCCTGCTCGCCGCCTGCGACAACCCTTCAACTTTTTGCAGCACCGTCGAGTTCAGCAGCCAAGAACAAAACGGAGAACAAGAAGAAAGCCACCCCAACATTCCGCTGCTGATCGACGCCCTCTTACGGCGCGGCGCCAACCCCTCAGCCCGCGACAACCACGGCCGCAACGCCCTGCAAACCGCATTCCACGGCGTGCTGCCAGTAACCTTAGCCCGGGCGAGCCAGAACATCGACGCCTTCGCCAAGTCCCTCAGCTCGCTCCTCGCCGCTAGCCCATCTCTCCTCCTGAACCAGGTGGAAAACGAAGGCAAAACGGCGCTACACTACGCGCTGGCGGCACTGGCCGTCAAGTTCAAGATCCCGGGCGTGGGCGAGCACATCATCAGCCTGCTGCTCACCGCGGGCGCCGACCCCACCCGCGTCGACGCCTCGACCGGCGACGGCGCGCTGCACCTGCTCGTGCGCGCGCTGAACCGGAACCCGGCGTGTCCCGGGCTGTTCCGGCGCTTTGTGGCGCTCGGTCTGGACGTCAACGCGCGCAACGCGCGCGGCGAGACGCCGCTGTTTGGGCTGCTACAGGGACTGCCAGCGCGGGCCGACGAGGAACGGACTGGGGACTACAAGCCAGCGCCCGAGGACGACTCATGGCGGGTGCTAGAGGACGCCGGGGCCGACTTTACGGCGCGGGATGATGCGGGCCGGAATATGCTACACCTGGCGGCCGAGGGGGGGCAGTGGGTCGACGTGTTCAAGAGGTTGGTTGAAAAGGGGCTGGATCCGGCGGCGCCGGATCACAGGCAGAGGACCAGCTTGGATGTGGCGGCTGCGTGTAGGAATGAGGAGGTCTTGGGGCTGTTTGAAAGAGAGGAGGGAGGCGGGACACGCGTACGTGTCGCGCGCGAGGAAGATGTGGAAGATTGGGACGAGGAGTTGTAGACGCCATATGTGAGACCAAACCTCGATTTCTCTGTCACAGTCCCCAAAATCAGGACTGACTGTTCAATTTGCAACTGCCACCACAAAGAAAAATGGAAACGAAAATGAACCTAGCACCCTAGGCCGTATATAGAGTGTTGTTCGACACCAGTTGCCTTTTCCAAGCCCCCGCTGCCTACAATACTCCTCGCCGCTTTCAACAGAGCGCCCCGGTGATGCCAAAAATCACAAGAAGCATGTGTTATGTGAAGCGACCCTCCCATACAGCCAACCAACCTCCGAAACACATTCACTTCTCCTTTTCTGCTTAGGTAACTCACTCCCTAGCCCAACACTCAACACATGCAGGTATCACTGAAAAGCCTCCCGAGAAAAAAAGGACGACCAACAAGCCGCATCAACAACATACCATCGAATAGCTAAGGGATGGTCGTCCGAGGGCGTCTGGGACTTCATCTAGGACGCAGAACTCCGTTCCCGCGTCCAAACCTCTGCGACGAACTCCAGCAGTGCAAGGCGCAGACATTTGCCCCCGAAAGACACAGCATGACGGGGTTGCGCCTGACGACTAGAGCGCTCTGTAAGAACGGTTTGGAACCTAACTTGATGTTGGAAATGGAGGTAAGCTCCAAGTTAAATGTTGCCTAGCCGCCGGCGCCAGCATTGGCCTTTCTCTGAGTCACTTAATTTGTTTTACCGCTTGTTTTCACAAGGCGAGTCGGTCCCTGAACTAATACGTCCACAATACCTGCCTATTAACAACAACACGTTTGTGTGAAGAGAATGGAGAGGGAAAAAGCTTTTTGGTACATGGAGAATGATGAAGTCCAACAAGAGGGCCATAGATCTTGTTCAGTGGCTCGGTGCCAGGTTGCTTGACCGGGCTGTGTGACATTTGTGAATGGTTTACAGGTTGCCTCTGGTTGTTGCTCAGCTTGGATTTGCTTTCCCCTCAGCCTTAAAAATGTATTTGCCACAGCGCCGAAAAAGGTGGCGTCGGTAATGTCGGCGCATCCGAGGACAGCGAGTATTAGGCTCTGTCAGTCAGTCTAGTCGAGTCTCTCCGCGCATTTCCTGTTGATACCTTGATCTTCTTACCATAGGCACGCAGTTACTCTCTCCATTCTGTCGCAGTGATGTCCACCTTCTTGCAGCCGGAGCCTAGGAGTACGTAATCCTACGACAGCTCCTATTTTACACGAGAACTTCGAGAAGACAGGAAGCCTCGGAGTACTCGGCAGGGCTCCATAATCGCCAACCCAACAGTCTTCGCCTGTTGCCGAATCCTACGTTTCCCCGGGGACCTTCCGCATCAGGTCGACCGGTGTGTGTGGCAGTTGGTGTCAGTGCTCTGGCCCATGCTGGCCGAGACCTCAGCTTACCGTATCCTAAAAGAGCGAGACATTGCGCGCCTCAACAGGGGGTTTGACTCGCGGGGGAGCAGGGAAGGTTTAGCGGACCTCTGTGGCGTCCACCCAATCCAATCGCCTCGGGCTCCAGCTTCGTTCTGCGAAGACCGGGGAACGTCCGGAGACCGGGGAAGGCCCAGCTGCTTTCGCGTCCAATTTCAGTCACTCGAGTTCTCATGCACCACCATTTCCGTTTTGTTTTCCTTGTCCACATACGCTGCTCAACCACCAAGATACGCATTTTCTCTCGTCATGAACGAAGCCTTAGATCTAGCCAAGGCCTTAAACAACGCAACGCGCGTTGACGCAACGCAACGCAAGCCAACGCAACGCAACGCAACGCGCCCAAAAAACACCCAAATCAACGCAAATCCCCACACTGCGTTGCGTTGGGTGCGTTGGCTTGATTTGGCTACTTTTTGAGGGCATTCAGACTGCCACAAGCAGTCGGATCATCAAAATGGTAGTGTTTTGGTAAGCCTTTTTCAGTCTTCCCACCCCAACTTTAGAGGGGGATTTTCAACCACGTGACATCCACCCCCCAGGAAATGCAGCCCCTAGGAAATGCACCCCCCAAGAAATAGAAAATTGGTGCCCACGGTCGCGGCCATTTCAATTTCAATGCATTCATTATCTTCAAAACTGGGCCAATCGTCGAAATGGTGGCATTTGCAGTGCTGGGCCGCATCTTCATCAAAACTGGGCCAATCGTCAAATGGCATTTGTAGCGCAGGAGGCACCATCAACACCAACATCGTGGGCTGCGATGCATCACCAGGGGGTGTTTTGGATAGCTGGGTGGCGTGTCGGATCGGATCAATAGCTTCCGGTAGCTTATATAAGCGCGTTGCAACGCGTTGGCACAACGCAACGCACGAAAAAATGGCCTCAACGCCAGATCTAGATTTCCAACGCAACGCAAGTCCCAGTGCCGCGTTGCGTTGCGTTGCGTTGGTTAATACCTTGGATCATCTAGCTGCTCAGAGAACTTCGGGTTCTGTACCCCCTGCAGCAATCCTAGCCGCCTCCCATCGCGTTCAATTAGCGCCCCCGCGATGAGTCGCGCGGACGAGACAAGGGCTAGTGCGGTCGCCTTGGCGATTATCCTCTGCCCCCTGATAGCAGCCGTCGCAGTAGCGTTGCGGATCTACACCCGGGTTTTTTTAATAGGGGCGCGGTTCTTGGAGGACTATTGCATTGTTTTTGCCATGGTACGGGAATCTCACAGTCGGGGCTCTCGAAGTCTGCATCACGTTGACGACTTCTTGACATAGGTCTCCTCTGTGGCCATGTCAGTATTCATGGGGATCTGTAAGGCCTGCCTCCCAATTCCTTAATCTCATGCGTGTGATTTTTGACCATTCCAGCGGTTCTCAATGGCTTCGGGAGACACATTGAGACCGTTAGTTCCGAGGAGCTCATCCAACAGGGCAAGGTGCGAGAACTTGCAGACCTAACTGTGAAAACCCCCTGACACGTCCCAGGTAGCCATCGGTGGCATAATTTTCTACATCCTAACACCTCAAACTATCGATTATGCTCCAGTATGCCCGAATCAGCGTCATTCTGTTCGAGAAGTATCTCTGCTACGGCCTCATCGTGGTTCTCGTCGTCCAGTCCCTGACACTATGCGGCATACACCTGGGCTTATGCACGCCTTTCCACGCTTTATGGACGCCCAACGTTCCCGGGGCCACATGTTTGAATAGGACTACGGTTTACTATGTCCAGCTCAGTCTCACCATTGCCACGGACTTCATCGTCCTTGTCGTCCCGCTCTTCATCCTCAGGCATCTAAGCCTCCCCTAGATACAGAGACTTCAATATCATTCTTGTCGTTCTGTCGTTTGGCGGAATCCACGTCCTCATCCTGTGTATACCCTCAACAAGTTGCATTCTAGCTCTCATCAAACAGGGCATGCATCATCTCTGTCCTCCGTCTTTCCACAGTTGTCCAGTCAACCCAGTCCAAAGACGGTACATTCGACAAAGTGCCCAGCTCGTTATACGGCGTAATCGAGCCGAATCTCGGCATCTTCTGCGCGTGTGTCGTCACCTTGAGGCCCCTCTTCCACCGATATGCCCCCTCAACGAGCACAAGACTCGGTCTTAGCACCACTCCTCGACCGACAAACACAGCATCATCACGGCCGGAGATTCAGCATCGCATATTCCCTGGTCGCCCAAATATCACGGAGCGGGAGAGCATTCCCTTAACCAGCAAACTCAGCAGTACTTCAGGCGGAACCAGTATAGGAGGCACGCGGAGCGGAGCGGATTCCAGCGCTACGTCTTTTAACCTACACCCTCTGGACCGAGAGAATAGTAACCTAGGTAAGTCCCAGCGCTGCAGAGATAGAGAATGTCATTAACCCCACTAGATTGACCCGCGTCACCACAATTTTCTTAGTTTATTGTGGCGCGGCCAACGATAGGGGCAGGCAATTTGGGTTTAACTGGGAGGCGCCTTTCGAACCTGACCGCTTGGGTCGGTAGCCGGAGCTTGGAGTCAATGTTTGCTCACTGAATTCGTAGGATGGATCTGAAAGCGTTTGATGCTTGGACGGAAGTGTGTTTGGGATTGTCTACTAAAAGTCCGTAGCCTTTGTTAGCTAAACGTTTCCGGAACCTGAGCATCAAAGCATATATGTAGAGGTCCGGCTACATTCTGCATTTGCTCCTTGTCCAGGACATCCATATGTTGACAAATAGCCACAATAATTGCGTCCTCGACGATCTCAAAGTCCGGAAGGCCGTCACCAACGAGTAGTTAGCGCGCGTGTACGGATATCTTCCGGCACGTCTGACTGCTCTTGACGACGCCATCAACAATATTTTGTCCTGCGTCGCAGCCGTAGCCACGTCGAGTAAAGGGTAAACGTCAATTCTGTGCCCGACATTGATCCGAAGGCTGCCTACTAGCGGAAGGGGTACCGAGAAATCTGGCCGCCAAAGCCCTATATAACTCAGATAGGTACTAGTTAGCTCGGTAAGGAAGGTTGCTAATATTATACTGTTGGCCGTTGTCGCCGACAGCTACCACGGCATATTCGCGCGAGTTTGTGCTTGATAACGTGGTAGAGAGGTCCAATACAGTGATTACCTATTTGGGCAAAAGTGCAGCCAGGTGGTCCTGCGAGCCAACGAGGGGATAGCTAGTTTTCGGCGTCCAGCCGAGGACAGTTGATTATAATGAGAATCGTCACCTCGCGGGAGTAAACAATATCTCCCAGGGTCCATTCTAGTTGACTCCTGAAATCTTGGATCACGGGCCGTTGTCAAGTTGGAGATGTTTGGTGAAAGAAGACCACGTTCTTGGCCCGAGGGGCTCGGGGGTGTTTTTTCAAAGCCGCAGCAACGTGGCCCGCCTGTCAAAGATTACCCCACGGGCCCACATATGCAATCGTTGATGGTCCGGAGAGATTGTTCCGGGGAAACAACCCGTCGAGCCCGTTCCAAGTTGTTGGCACAGTTGACCCCTGCTAGCGCATAGTTCATGGTAAAAGTTGGCACAGGTGATCGCCACGCTCGTTTGACAGGAGATGGCAATGAGTCTCGGCCTTCCCCCCCGCAAGCACTTACTTTGTGGAAAAACGCTGTGCTTTGTTCAAGTGGGAATCCAGTGTCACAGATGTCCGGGGCTCCGTACCAAACAACCATCAACGACATGAATGCCACGGCCGCCATCGAAAGCGCCAAGGGACCCGTGACAGCGACGCCATGTACTGAAGTGGAGAGCTCAGAGCGCGCGGCACAGCGTGAGATCGCTGCGTAAGTATTCTGTATTGCCTCGTTTAATTATGCGAATACCTCGCCTGCCTCGCCCACCTCAGCTTGCTAACCTGAACTCATGCCATACCCATCTTCAGCTACCTCTCTGCAGCTTCCTTTCCACCAGGAATGCCAGTTTGTTTCCAGGAGAAACCGCTTCTCAACGAGGATCCCACACTGAACGCGCTCACTCAGCTGGGTGCCCTCCGTCTAGGGGTTGACCGCGCATTCGTGTCCCTCATCGACCGTCAATATCAGTATGTTATCACTGAGATGACAAGATCGCAGTCGCTCGTCGGGATGAAATGCACCTTGGGCGACCACGTCGCGATAGGTGTGTGCAAAATCAGGCACTGCGACGGAGTCTGCCCCGCCACCATGAAGGCTTTTATGGACGAGACTGGAGAATGGGCGCAGATTGGCCCCGACGTGGTCTCGAACAGGACTCGATATATCGTCAACGATTTCCGGACGCATCCCGACTATAAGGACCGGGCTTACGTGAAAGCCTATCCGTATTTCACCTCGTACTTGGAAGTCCCCCTCGTGTCTCCGCTAGGCTACCTCTTGGGAAGTTACTGCGTCGTCGACAGTCATCTTAACGATTTCGACAACGACCACATCGTTGCGGTTATGGATGAGATTGCTGCCTCAATCATGGCCCATCTCGAGAACGTGAGAATAAGACACAGCCGGGACCGTTCCCAACATCTGATTCAAGAGTTGAGCGGGTTCATTCAACACAAACCGTCACTTCAAACCGCCGGACGATTTCAAGCCACTAACCCACCACATGAGCGAGAGTTGCCCGGTGCTCCTATTCCTCCCGCCCTCGGATCAGAAGGTGAGTGTCGGGGGTCGGGGGCCTTGAGTACGTCAAACAACAACGGCAACGCGTCTGGTACGATGTCCTCTTGTGGGTCAGGACGTCAGCCGCGCCCGAACATCATTTCGGCATCGTCGCTTGACTCCGTACAATTTACCCCGTCGTTCACTTCTACTTCACGCCAAGATGATTCCGAGACACCTCCTACAACCCCTCAAGATGACCCAGACGAAAACCGTATAGAGCAACAGCTCCTTGCATCAATCACCGAGGTAGATACAAATGATACGAGCTCTCCGCAGCAACCGAACATCCCCTCTGAAGTCTCTGAGCCACACGGTTTTATCGGCTCGGCGAACATCAAAACCACGTTTTTCAGGGCAGCGGCCACGATCCGACGGGCGATGGATATGGATGGTCTCATGTTCCTCGATGCCGTGCCGAGCTCCTTTGTGGAAAGGCCGGATCAGCCATCGCTCGACGCGCGGAGAAAATCGTCACACGAAGGACCGTTTTGCCCGGCAATAGTGAAGTCTGCCCTCAGCCCGGGAGGCGAGACGTTCACGCATTCATCACAGACTGAGCTTCCGGAAGGATCACTGCAAAATTTCATCCGCGCGTATCCGGACGGCCATGTCTTCACTGCCGATGAGCTCGGCCCAATTGACGAAAGCTACGGTGTTGGCAAAACCTTTCAATCTCAGCCGACAGCAGACGTGGAGAGCCTGCGCCTGAGAAACGACATTGCTGCTCTTTTTCGCGCTTTACCTGCCGCCAAATACGTCATCTTCCTCCCCCTGTGTCACTTCCAACGAGAGTGCTGGTACGCTGCCGCACTGGGCTGGGTTGAGGATCCAACACGTGCCATTGGTGTTCCCGATATTGGTCTGGTTGCAGCATTTGGTAATTCAGTCATGGGCGAAGTCTCGCGCTTGGAGGCGGTGGCCGCAAGCCGCGCCAAATCGGACTTTGTCTCATCGCTCAGTCACGAGCTCCGGAGTCCGCTTCACGGTATCATGGCAAGCAGCGAAGTGCTCCGAGAGGGCATGTCAGACCGTTCGATTCTGTCGACCTTGGACATGCTTGACTCGTGCGCTACGACTTTGCTCGATACCTTCAACAACCTGCTCGATCATGCCATTGTGACACACTCTGGAACGTTGGCTATCTCGGGAATCAGCGACATTGATCTAGGGGCCCTGGTTGAGGATGTCGTGGAAGCCGTCACATTCGGGTACCGGTCAGGAAACATCTTCGACGTACAAGCATTGTCGACAAGTCGGAGACAGCCGTCTTCTGCTGCGCTTGCCCAACCGCGAGATGACTTGCCGGGTCACCCATTGCTCATTACTGTACAGATTGCAAGATGCCAATGGAAGCTGCCAGCCAATGTTGGCGCTTGGAAACGGATTGTCATGAACATCTTTGGAAATGCTTTCAAGTACACCAGCGCCGGTCATATCGATGTTGGATTGAAGATTGTGAAAAGGACAGATAGGGCAGGCAACGCGTCCAGCCATATCTCATTCACGGTCGAGGACACGGGTGTGGGTATGAGTTCGGATTACCTCAAGTACCATCTGTGTACACCATTTTCGCAGGAAGACACCAATGCCCCCGGTATGGGTTTAGGCCTCAGCATTGTTCAGCAGCTTGTCAACGACCTCGGCGGCACCGTCGACGTCAAGAGTTCCTTGGGCATAGGCACGCTCGTCGAGGTCTTGGTTCCTCTTGGCAACGATATCTCGGTTTCTCCGATCATCGACACCACACAACCAACCAACGCGGATGAGAATTTCTCGCGCCTCAACGGCCGAACAGTGTGCCTCATCACTCCTGATTCCTGCGCAGCTATGGTTGATACAGAAATCGAGATCACCAAGAAGGTCCGGAACTGGTCGGCAAGGGTCGAGAAATGTATCAAAATCAACGCCGGGGTGTTTCTTGGGATGGAGGTGATCGTTGGCAGCACAGATTGCCCAGCCCCGCAAGCAGATCTCTACGTTTTGGACCTCAACCTCTTCAACGGGAAAGAGAAACAAAGCCGAAACAAGATTTTGCAGGGATTGCATGCGCGCGTTGCGCCTTTGGTACTGCTTTGCTCGGGTTCAGGGACAACTTCGTGTTTCAAACAACAGATCACAAAAAGGCTATGGCATCCACTTGCATCATCCCATGGGCCCAAGAAAGCTCGCCTCAGTTTTTGAGTCAGCCTTGGAGCCAGAGCTCAACGGTAACGCAGTTCGGATTGTGATCAATGAGCAGCCATCCGACACGGCACTCACAAAACTCGGTGAACGTCTCGGGAATCACGATCCATTGCCGACACGGAGTTCAAACGAAGCAGCAACATTGCCGCTTCCCGATGCGGCATCGCTGCTGGGAGAAACAGTAATGAAAACGAGTCCCAGTAACATGGGTACCGTGTCACAGACACAGCCAACAAAAAGTCGCCATCTCCTCCTCGTCGACGACAACCCCATCAATATCAAACTCCTCACACACATCGTAAAGAAGCTAAACCATACATTTGAAATGGCAAACCACGGGTTGGAGGCGGTGCAGTTGTTTAAGAGCTCGTTGGAGCCACAGAAAAGGCGATTTGACTTGGTTTTTATGGATATCAGCATGCCAGTGATGAACGGATTTGAAGCGACGAGGGAGATCAGACAGCTAGAGACTGTGGCGGGGTTAGAAAGATGCAAGATCATTGCACTGACTGGTTTAAGCAGCGATGCCAACCGGATTGAAGCATCAGCAAGTGGCTGTGACTTGTTTCTGACAAAGCCTGTCAAGCTGAATGTAGTTAAAGGGTTGGTAGAGGATATCGAACAAGCGAAATAGATTCATAGTCAAAGGGTTACTTGTCGAGACTGCCAAGTCATTGAACAGGGAAGGACACTACTTCGAGGTCTCAATGGACTTTTCTCAATTAGAGCCCCCGGTGCCTGTGTGGCGATAGGACCTTGCGAATGAAACACCCACCCTCTGGATCGCTACCCCTGATTTATGTTTACTTGTCCTTCCCTACCTTCTCTGCCTTCTCCCTCCTCCTCTCCTCCCTCGCCTTAGCCCGCATCTCCCTCATATCCAAAAGCCAGTACAGACTAAACAGCCCACCCGACCCCAAAAAGATCCACACCTCTTCTCCCTTGGCAATCGCTCCCAGACAACTCACCCGTCCGCGATCATCCCAATCCCGAACTGCGACCAGAGCAATACGTCCCTCACCCCCTGCCAGCCTCCGAAATACGCATACATCAATACATGGAGCCCTTTAGTGCTACACCATTCGTAGCCTTTTTGACTTCACCGTTGTGCGGGCAATGTTTCGCTAGGCGGCTAGTGTTATCAAACGCAATGCCGAGTTGCCGACAGCGTTATTGAACTAGCGCGCCACTTCGATGAGCATCCATCCTTCTTTCGTCCCCTGTGAAATTGCATGCCAGCTATATTCGGATTAAGTGCGCCGAGCCTGGAGAGCCGCAGTCGCAGCCGGAAGCCCGGGTTGGTGTATTTTGGTTGAAGAGCGGGAGAGAAAACGGGAAAGGGGGGTTCAAGGGCTGGATGTCTCGAGATTCGGTTGACTGACATGTTGCCTACCTGTAACCGCAGATGTATGGGCGGCGGGCTAAAGAACAGAACGAGAATTGCAAATCAAGACAACATAGCTGCAGGAGCAAGCTAAACACCTCCGGCTAGAGCCTCAACTACAGGACTTGTATCATCGGGGTTCTCCACCGTAAACGTCGGCGAGTTACTCAAACAACGGCTGGGGGGTGATCGACGATAGTAACGAGGTCGCTACCTATGATGAATTTGGGTTGCGGTCAAGGGAGTGGGAAATCATCAGAAGTACCGTACTAATCACACTACCCTCGAAGGATGGGAGAAGGACTTTAGTCATGCCTACCTCAACCCCCTTTCAAAAATGTGTGCCAACCAACAGTCTCACTTCCACAGCGCACGTCTTGTAATTTTTGACGATCAGGCCCAACTTTCCTCCTTCTCTTCGCTTCGCTGTCTTCTCGCTTCCATCTGAGATAAAGCAACACTATCCGGGGCTCTACTGATGTGGAGTCTTCTCGGATGTACCGGGCGTGGTTTTGCCCGTAAAAGTTCCCTATCTGCTTAGCAGGGGCTAGAACTAGTAGCTATGATGATAAGAAACCGTACTCTTTGAATAACAACGAAAACTAGAAGCTGCAAGAGGATCTACTCTTCGGAAACCAAGACTTGAAGTCTACGACCGGTTATCCTCCTCGAAATGCTCTCCCCAAGACGTGCGGAAGTGATATGTAGCGCCCACATCTGTGATCTCTCTCATCTCGTCCTCCGTCAGCTTCATTTTCAACGCCTGAGCGTACTCATTAAGCCTGTCCAGCCTCGTCGGGGTGGTGACAGCAACGACGTTGTTCTGTATGATCCAACTGATGAGCACCGCAGCTTCAGTTGCGTCGTGCGCTTTCGCGATCCGGGCCAGCGGCTCTCGCAGCGGCCCATCGGGAGCCCGGAAGGCAGGGGTCAGTCCTTTGAACGAGCCAACCTGAATATCGTTCTCCTGCAGCCAAGCAACGTAATTGTCCCCACGCTGAAGGTAGGCGTGATACTCGATCTGGTTGATAACAGGGGGACTGGTTGCTCCCTTGAGTGTTGCCTCGATATGCGGGCGCAGATAGTTGCTTACTCCGATCGACCGTGCCTTGCCCAACTTTTGGATTTCCTCCATCGTCTTCCACGCACGCTGGAAGTCGTCTTCAGACTTGGCGAAGAAGGGAATGTGAATCAGGTATCTGTATGGCGTTAGCGGTCATCAATATCTCACGCAAGAGGAACATACAGGTCAAAATAGTCAGTCTGCATCTTCTCGAGACCCTGATCGATTGCTGCCTCGATATCGCCAATGCCCTGGGCGACTTTGTTGGTGAAGAACAGCTTTTCACGGGGGACGCCCGACTCTTTGATGGCGATGCCAACTTCTTCCTCAGTTCCGTACATCTCTGCACAGTCCAGATGGTAGAAGCCCTTCTCAATGGCTGCTCTGATCAGGTCGACAAGACTTTGGTTGGACTTGGTGTCGCCAACGTCCTTGAACCAAGCTGTGCCAGTAAGTAGTACCATAGGCAAGCTCCAGGTTCTTAGCGGACTACTCAAGCTGTGGTTGAGGTGAGCTTACCAATGGTATTTGGTTGCCATCGCGGAGCCGTAGCAGCGGGATGTCCATGGTGTTCGGTGGGCTGCGGATGTTCGCCGTGTCAAAAGTCGTAGGTTCGATGTTGGTCGCTGGAGCAACGGCAGGTGGGAGAGCCGAGAAACAGGTTTCCAAGTCGGGTTGAGTGATGGAAAAGGAAGTCGCAGCCAGGCTTTGACACCCGAGGCTGGCGGTTGCTTCATTCGTGTCGACGCGGAAGAGCGACAAGCGCGGTAAGAGAGGGGGGAAGGACAGCGACTTGTAGTGACTTTGTGTTGAACGCCGACAAATGCGCTGAACCGTGCTCCAGCAGGACTTACCGCAGCTGCGGGGGATAAGTCACAAACCACTACCTGGTATATTTGTGTAACAGTTGCAGAAGGGGGACGGCGCAAAACTGAGGCAACGTTGAGAATTTATGGATGGTCGAAGCTGGTCTGAATCCGAGACACCATGGCAATCCGGCATGACTTCGGACCCTGCTGGGGAAATGTACGCAACTGCCATCCATCAAGGAAGTTGTACCACCAACAAGTGCCCAACATGAGGTGGTTATCTGCGCGGGTAAACATCACGGGATACAATAGCCATCCACCAAACAAGGGATCATCACTACCTTCAAGGCAAAAGTGAGGCTCTGGAGTTTTATTGGGGCGCCATTTGATCTTTGTGTGCTACCTTGCTCTCCCACTTTTTGGAGATATCTCAGCCTTGAATCCCAAGTTTCGTGTTCCCTTTATGTTCCCCTCAGCAACCCTGACCCAGCTCATCAAACACAACAGCGCATCAAACCCACCAAAACCACCAACATGCCGGCCGAGATCGACACCAAGTCCAATAATCCCGAGGGGCCCGTTGGGGCTTGGAGTAAGGAGGCTGCGGAGGCTTCCCCGACTTCGACTGAGCAGCGCAAGGAGCCGTGGCGCGCCCTGCCCGAGTTCAAGTCTACCGAGGACAATGTCAATGTCAGCAAGGTCCGCGACATGCGCCTGTTTGGCAACCATGTCAATGCTCATTCTTGAGCGCTTGTCATGTCTTCCCCTCATGTGAGTTTGACAGACCGCCATGCGATCGCCAACTCGCCAGCCTTTCTATTCGAGTTGAGCAGGGGCGCACGTTTTGTGTTACCCACGTCATCTTCTGGCTGTACGAAACAGCTCACTGAAATTGACGCCACCACGACAGTGGCCATCCTCATAGGCCGCCCGGTTCAACCCTTCTCATTTTCCATTTCACGATGCCGTCCAAAGACTACCTGAATGTGGCTGTGACCGGAAATCCCGTGGATATTGGCTTATTGTCTGAGCCTCACTCTGACTCACTCGTGTCTAGCCGTTTATGAAATACAACTTCAACACGTCTCAGCTGGTGAGAGACGCTCTCCCCAACGTCATCGAGAGAGCCGGCAAGAAGAATATCCGAATCCTAAAGTATTACCGCGATACCCTGGACACCTACACCGATGTGCGATTCGTTTCAAACGACATCTGGAGCGGCAAACGATCGCGGTTCTTGCCAGCCCCTCAGCCAGGCGAGAGAGAAGAACATGTTGATGTTGACTTCATTCTCCACTTGGGCATGATTGCTCTTGGCTGGAACCCGGATCAGTTTCGTTTCGAGACCATCGCGCGTAGGGATGGATACAAACTGCCTGGGGATGACGGCAAGCAGGTCGACTCGGACTATTCAAAGTCCCTTGGCCTGCCGGAGGTTCTTTCGACGTCATTGGACGTTGAGGCGGCATGGCGCATGGTGAAGCAAGACCATCCGGTGAGTGCCCTCTCTCGAGGTACCTACAGCGCTGACGGGGATTAGCATGTCACTTCATGCGTTTCGGACGACGCAGGTCTTTATTTCTGCGAGTTCCGCCTGTATTCCTCGCTGGCGGAGCCGTACGTGACGAAGGAGTTTGGCAACAAGAAGGGTTGGGTTGTGTTCGAACACCTCCCTCAACTTCATACGCGGGATGAAATTGACCTCGCTCGGGACATTACTGTCAGTTTCATCAACTGGCCTCGCCGACCAAGCCATCTTCACTGGGAACTAGGTGGTGCTACGAATTGCTACTAGTAGGTGGTGGCGGCGAGTCGAGGTATCTTTAAGAATGCCCATTGTGCTGCACTAGAGAGCTGCTCTCTAGTGCAGCACAATGTGCATCTTGCCAAACACGGCCTCCTCGTCCCAGTCAAGGTGGCCCTGAGCAAACGGTTTGCGGGTCAGGCGTACAGGCATAAGAACCAAAGGTAAAACATTGCGACGCGTTTCCCGGCACGTGGAATATCGAGGATTTCGAGGTGTAACCCTACGATAACGTCTTCCGTCTCAACCATCACAACATCCTTTCCCATGTCCCGCAACCTGACTGCCGCATGAGCTCCCGAGGCTCCCAACGAGCGCGGAAAACGAACTCCTGAAGATAGCAAGGGGAAAGGCGAGGGACGCAACCCAACGGACTGCTACACCTCAAGCCCACGTACCAGGGATGCGGTCAACAACCCTGCGTATCGCGTGGGCTAAACGGGCATCGCCCAACGCCCTGCCGGATAGGGTGAGCAACCACTCCAAGAGAGTCGACACAGCGCTACCAGGGAAACACACTCGAGTCTACTGATTCAGCAATTGCAGCCGTGCACCAGGGGGGATTTTGCAAACTTGAACCAGTAGCCAGGTTGCTGGACCCTGTCTCGGGCGCGTGGACGACGGTTGAGGTCCGTAAATCCGCCAAACCCCTCCACCTTCTGCCGTTGCCATGTCTCTGGGACAGGTAAGGGCACCGGGCTGTCTCCGGAAACCAGGTCTGGCAAGGTAATCTAATGCCCGCGGCCGTTATAGGAAAGATCGCTTGTCACGGCGTTGCGCCCTGCAGGATATTGCCCGTTTAGAACCGTCGCTTATTAGTACGAGCTGGGCACGTAGGTATTTTGACATGCTGACTAGCTTGGCTTGTCAGTTCGGAATGTTGTCCTCCCGCACACCGCACATCATGTCACATTCAAGACTTTTATGGCTTTTGCCCAGCACCAGAAACTCTCGGCGTACAATCTTGGCGCTGCATATTTCCCACCTTAGGCTATCCGGAATCACTCGAGCGAATACAACGTGTCATTCGTCGTAGCTTTTGTGTTTCTAATTCGAGCACATCCTCCGTGTTTATCCAGGAAATGAGGAATGGCGGCGGACTTCCCTTCAACCCGGTCCATTCCAAGCCATCGTCACCTCTGGCCACCGGCACGGTGGTTGGACGGACCAGGAACGTGGGGCGTCGTGGGCGAAGGAACATGTTCTCAACTCGCATATTTAGCATGCCATAACCTCTGCCCCTCTGTGTCTCTCGGCCTTAGTTTGTCTCTCTTCTCAAACTCACAGCTCTTCATCCTCTGTGGACGCCTGAAAGCAAATTGTCATCACCATGGCCATCTTCTCCCTTTCCGCTCGAGCTCTGCTGCTCGCCGTCTTGCTCACCACCGGGGTCACCGGCAACCCGATCGGCCTTGCCTCCAGCGACTCAATCTCAATTTGCGACACAGTCAAGTGCACCGCTGACACCATCTGCAAGGTGATCGACGGGAAAGCCCAATGCGTCCCCAAACCCATCGAATGCGGGAAAGCTGTGTGCGAACCCGGGACGACCTGCTGCAACCCGTCTTGCGGTCTTTGCGTCAAACCTGGCATGGCCTGCACCGCGCACATCTGCCCGCCCATCATTGTTGAGCCCCCCTGTTGGACCACAAGCAACTGGGGGAAACTCGTGGTGATGATTGTCTATGGAAAGGAAGAAGCCAGAGGCCGAAGAGTGGTGATGGGCTGCCACCCATGAGGCCCACACCTGTGGTGGAGCCAGGTGGGCCTCAACACCCCCCCCACCCAGCAATGCGGCCCGAATGTCTGCAAGGCCGGACTTGAGTGCTGCAACGAGAGTTGCGGCATCTGCGTTGAACCCGGAAAGGGTTGCACGATGCAGTTCTGCGGTGGCGAGCAATGTGGCAAAACCGTTTGCGCAGCTGGCTTAGTCTGTTGCAACTCGAGCTGTGGCATCTGCGCTCCTCCCAACGGCGCCTGCACAATGCAGTTCTGTGCCGACGGAGTGTGATCCGAGGTCTGAGGATGGATATCTCTGAGTGGAATGGTCTTGAAAATGGGGCAAGGCAAATTCAGGGGAGGTGTGTAAATAAAGTTTTAAACGCTATCACAAGCCAACAAAAATTGTTTACTTGGCACCAGCATCGGTCGTCAACCTCTGGCACGCTTCCGTCGCCTTTTTCGCGGAACCTCTGAGGTCTTCCCCATATTTCTGCTCGAACTTGCCGTCAAGCACCTCAATGCTAGTAGAAGTGGCCAGGGTTGGAGGGAGAACTGCTTTGAGGAAATGAGTGGGATTGTATTTATATTCTGTAAATTGTCACTATATCTGTTAACAGGTTTAGGACCTCGGCTGTTACATCTACCCGTTTGTGGATTCAAACCTTATGAACCACGAAAAGGTCAAACATCTGAGCCATTCGCCGTGAAGGGGTCCGTGTTCCAGTGGTATGGATGAGTCCGGCGCTGCAGATCTGGGGTCACAACTGACAGATCACAGATGGGCAGAATGATAATTAGGGGCAAGTGGCCATGGATAGTTTCCTCTCCTACACT
Organism: Chaetomidium leptoderma; assembly: GCA_033296705.1. NCBI lineage: Eukaryota > Fungi > Ascomycota > Sordariomycetes > Sordariales > Chaetomiaceae > Chaetomidium > Chaetomidium leptoderma. The sequence continues at coordinate 12,901 of MU857069.1, read as the reverse complement.
TTTCAACAAAACCAACCCCTCAAAGTAACGCTAATCAACCGAAATGGTTACAAAAACATCGGCTACCATAGCCATCACAACTCAGGGTGTGAGGCTCTCGGTTCAGCCGCACATCGAAAACGGTCATCTTCAGTGTAACCAGCCCTACTGTGTACTGCTAAGCATAATCGACGGGCTCAGCCCCTGCCTTACCGTGAGGGCAATTCTTACCTACGACTCACGAGCATTGGCAAGCCATATAGTGGCCGGGCTGTCAATGACACCTTCAATTCACGATTCCCTTCGGCCTGAATCCTTAGGGGGCGAGTTACGGGCACTGCCCGCCGAGGGCAGCCGGTAGCATTAGGATATGTGCAGGATTTGAGCTATCTGAGATCTAGAACCCAATATAATGAGATCGGGTACTATTAAATGAACGTGATGACTGAAGCTTTCTGTGTAGTAGCTACCTCGTCGACATCCGTACTAAATATTTGTCAACACAAGGGGAGCAGGCTGAGCCTTGATTTGCAATCTTCTAGATCTACCGGGTACAAAGCCGAGTGCTCCTCGAAGCTTCTACCGTCCAAAAAGATACCACCTTGCATATACCCAAACGCCCTTTGCAGTCTCTTGCAGTTTCCATTTGCTGAACAGTCACCAAGCCATAACGGTGGCAATCCGTCCTCGGCAATGCCAATCCAGGATCGATACGAACAATTTCACAAAATCCATTAAGAGGCTTTAGGCGCTTTGGAAAGCTCAGCCTACATTCCTGTTTCTTCTAGCATATTCCTTGCACTCCGATTTGCATCTTAGCTTTCTCGGTGTGTTTCGGGTTCACCATCACGGGTATGTATTGTCAGCCTGAGCATCAGTCTTAGAAGAGCAATCGCGATTCTGGATGGAGGCCTATGGCAGAATCTAGGACGGAGAGGGAGACGTTGGCTGCATGCCAAAGAGACGCTACGCCTCGAACGAAAAGGACGGCAGCAAAAGGGAGGTACACAACAAGTTCCATCGACCGTAATGTGAATGCAATTATAATTCTAGAGATGAACATAACAGACGTGACGAGCTCCCATTTCACTTGCGAAATTGACATGTCCCGCGGCCGCAAGGAGGCTCGACATACCTGGTAGTCAAGTCTACTCTTCGCTGGCACTGGCGCTCCCCGAGTCCTCGCCACTATCCTCCCGCTTCAGGGCACCCTTGCCCTTGCGAGATTTGCCCTTGGCGCCCTTGCCGCGCAGGTTCGCAGGGACCTCTTTGCGGACTTCGCCAGCCTCAAACAAAAGGCCGATGTCCGGGCGACGAGCAACTGCCTTCTTCCAGAGGCTCTTTGGCACGTCGTCGGCCGTGATGATCATGCCGCTGTCGCTGCGATGCCACGTAATGCTTGGCTCTGCCTGCAGAGCGGTACGCAGATGAATCCAAACGCTGACCTCAGCGGCTTCTCCTGCTCCGGGGATTTGGCGAGATTCGTTGCCGTCCTCGTCCACCGTTACTGGCACAAATGTGCCATACTCGCTGCCACCGGGCGCTCTGGTAATGGCGCCCAGCGCAAGGAGAAGGGGGTACCGCTGGTACGATGTCTCGTAAATGACGAATTCCGGGACATTCGGCGTCTCAGCGGTAAGCTTGTCCCCTACCGGCACGGGGGAAGTGGCGCTTTCCTTGCCGGTGATGCGAGAAATCTGCCAGGAGGCCGGATCGCCGGCTTTGCCCTCCGTCTTGGTTGTCTGCCGTAGGTCGAATCGGGCCTTGGTGGCGGTCGCCACGACTCGCTGGATGTCCTCAAACGTAGCATCCATGTTCGAGATTCGAGAGTGTGCGAGCTACAACACGCACCAAGGGTCAGCATCTGAGGGCTCTAGGCTCGGGTTGGGGTATATAACTGCGTGTGAGCACACGTACCACGTCAGTAACGCTGACCCAACCCTCCGGGTCTGCGACAAGGTACTCTCGCTCATCGCCCTCCTCCACTTCCTCCTTCTGGATTGCCCTCTTAACGACAAACATGAGCGCCTTGGCAACGGTAACATCCCGCTCCTCGACCACGCTGTAACCGCGTTGCCGATTTCCCTTGCCCTTCATGCTCATTCCCCTGCTCCGGCCATGGCGGGGAGAGTGCTGGACAAAAGCACTGGGGGGAAGGACGCCGCCAAGCTCGCCGTGGATGGCAGACATGGGAACAGCGACAGCAGCGGCCATTGTGAGGATTGACACCTTGGGTAGGTGGTCTTTTCGAGCAAGTTTTATGCGAGACAGCAAGGTGACAGTATGATAACTCGAGTAGAAACGAAGAGAGTAGCGGATGAGTTGGGGGGACACGATTCACGTTAACCTCGAGGACAAGCGCTCCGCCTTCCTTCTTAAGCACTGCCGGCTCAGGCTACGTTGGACGCCAGACCGAAATCGGAAGATCAACCTGAATGAGAAGCAGGAGCGGCTAGCCCAGCTCGGGCAGCAGTGATGAGCCAGAGTATGGACGGTGGTGCGGATCGGGCATCGTTGACCGCTGGTCTTGCAGGTGTGTTGTATCATGTACCTACATTCTCATGCCCACTCTGTTTGCTGCGGTGGCATTGTCATGTTGGACCGAGTCCCGACGAATCGATGGCAATACGGGAGACGCGCTCTCCCTACCCCTGCCCTCACACCACGCGGTATACCCCTCCACACACGCGTGACCACCCCCACCACCCCGCTTATATGTAATGCCGCTTCCCATCGTCCCCCTGCCTTGGTCTTTCGCGTCCGTTATTTCTCCTCGAACAAGCGGAATTTATATTGAGCTCGGCTCGACCTTTAACATGACAGACAATATATGACGACTCCTCAAGGTTGTTTGCTTCTTAACAATGACAACAGCCGCAGCAGCATGGATCTTGGGAGCGCCAAGGGCCGCAATACATGGGCCTCTCGAGCTGCCCCTCAGTGCCTTCACCGCCTAGCGTCTGCTACGTGTTCGACCTGCTCCAGTCCGCCTTGTCCTGCAGCTAGCCCCTGCGAAACGCGAGTCAAATGCAGGAAGCATGCAAGTGATGGTACCTAATGTACAGAGCTATCCGTCTGTTTCTCATGTCACTTTCCGCGCTAACCCTGGTCATGTCCCATCTCAGATCTGGACCTCCGCGTGTGTCTCGCTCCCATGATGTCTCATGATTCGCCCCCCCAATGAGTCAAGCTCGTTGATGCCGCCACGCCGTGAATTCCCCACATGTGGTCAGTGGCCATGTTCGAGCCATGGAGCCACGATCTGGCCTCCGAGGGGGGAATAGCTTTGGGCTACGCCGATTTCCGGTCGGGCAACTGCAACATTTGCGACCAGTTCAGCCTGATGCTCAGTTTGACTCGAGATGGAGGAGGAGGCATCTGTGAGCAATAACGGCGGGACCCAACCGAGTTTGAGGCGAGTATTTTTACTGGAGCAGGCCGTTTCAAGCGGAGACCCAACTGTCCATTGAAGCTGAAACCGTCTCGGTGCTGAAGCGGTGCTCAAGTTGACGGAAGGATCTCGGTGACTTCATTTCTTCGGGTCAAGTGTAACGTTTAGATACACTGCAGGTTGGGACTCGGTCAAGATCTTGTCGTCAATTTACTTATTTCTAGGTAAGCTCGTGGTAAGATGTAGGACTAGACACGCAAGCAGCGCAAGCAGCGCAAGCAGCGCAAGCAGCGCAAGCAGCGCAAGCAGCTAAGTTCTAATCGAAACACATCCAAGCCCAACCAAGACTTCATGTTATAGTACAAGTGAGTGTGACTGAAAGAATGCTACATGAGCCCTTCCCGAGCCGTTGGAATAGAACTAGGGATTGTTGGGATATACTTTTCGGGTTGCGCCTTGTCCTCCCGAATCTCAACTTTGAGTAAATATAAGTAAGTTCTATTGATGTTGTAGGTTTCCCCCCTTACGACCACGCAATACCTTCTAACCACTGTAGTTTCGTCTCAACTTTAAGTGAAGGCGATGTAGTTTGCTAAAAGAATAATTATCCCCTCTCGTGGAATGGGATAAATAATCTTGGCATACCCACAGCAGTGGAGGCCGTTTCCACCTTTTCAGCCAAGACAGAGCAGGACCGAAAAGAAGACGATGTGCAAAATTTACGCGGATAAAATCACCTTCTCAAAACAACCTTCTCCCAAACCTTACCACACTATCGGCTCGCAGGCAACTGAATCACAAAAGGCTTCGTTCGATAACCATGCCTGCCAACTTTGAGAAGCAAAGCTACTGGAGGGAACGATTTGCATCCGAAACCTCCTTTGAATGGTTGGCCTCTTCTGCAGCCTTCATGGACGTTCTCGCCCCCTACCTCCAACACCTCGCCAATTCTGCGCGGATACTACATTTGGGGTCCGGGACTAGCGATCTACACATCCACCTTCGCCAGCATGGTTTTCTGGACGTTACGAACATCGACTACGAGCCCCTTGCTCTTGAGCGAGGCCAACACTTGGAGCGGAATCAGTTTGGCGACGTGAGGACGAAGTACTTTGTTGGGGACGCAACGCGACTCGAGTTGGAGGAAAGGTATCATGTGGCCATCGACAAAAGCACTGCGGACGCCATTGCCTGTGGTGTAGACGATGCCGTGGTCTCCATGGCCAAGGGGGTCCGGCGCTGCTTAGAGGACAATGGGTTCTGGGTTTGCCTCAGCTATTCCCCGTCGCGATTCGAAAATGAGCATGTGAAAAGGATATTCGAGATCGAAGTCATCAGCAAAGTTCCGACTTCAAAAACCAGGCCGACTGATCCGGATATCTTCCATTATTGCTATCTCCTCCGTCCCAAACGCCAGACACAGCAGTCAAGCAGGTGAGTCACAAGCCCCCTTGATAATAAGCTGAACCTCTGCCACTAAGGTTGTTCCCGTTCCGTCTATTCTAGTAGCCCATAGGCGTATTGTGATGCCGAAACACAAATCCTGGCCGCAAAAGTTACTAAACGGGGCTAGGAGATCTGGTAGTTGTCCTGACTGATGCGCTTTAGAGAACAAGAAACATTCTCCACGCCTATAACTTTTGGCCAATCAATACAAGACGGATAAAGGATGACACACATTCAATTTGGCTCTCGGTGACGCGCCGAGGCACATGTCACGGCGTCAAGTCCATGTGACACACGGTGGTATGCCCTGGCTCTCCTTGGCTCTCCCTGGCTATTATCATGTTGGTCATACACTTGTCTCAGTGATCCCATGCATCCATCATTCATCGGCTCCCTGTCATTGGGATAGTCAGGTAGGTAGATAGTCATTTGGTCCTGATGGCTGCGGGGTTGCAAGATCTTCATCGGGGAAACTGAGGGTTTTCTGTACATACAACGCTTGCTGACATCGGCCCTTTTTCTCGAGACAAACCCAAGCCACATTCTCAATTGCTTCTCAGGGTCTACAGTACGCGATACCTTTGGACATGAAACTACTGGACCCGTCAGATCGTGAAGCTTTCTTGTAGCGTGCAAATGTCCGCACGGAATCCATTCTCCCTCGGCTTCCCCGCATTTTCATGCACCTGGGTGTGGGGTCTCTGAGGAGAAATGGGCAGGCCGGCAGGGGGCAACAACCACTGTCCAGCAACAACCACTGTGTCTCAGAGGCTACAGATCCTTGACCTCTGCTTCGAACATGTGTGTTCGGCATGGATGGCACCATGGTCGCCAGGCACTCAGGCAAGAAAGGCACCCACACACGTCGCTTTCCCTCCGCTCCAGCTCCATCTGTCTGGCTTCGTGATCTGCACTAGTCCCGGCCGATGCTCTTTCTTCGGCCCCACTACCCCAGACCGTCAGGGGTTAAGCCTGGTACGGAAATCGACCGAACATCGAGGGCGAGGTGTGGCCGAGCGCCAAAAATCACAGACACGACCGAAAAGCAGAAAGTTCTCGCCATGGGGCCGGCCGCTCTTCACCTCTCATTACCTTGAGTCAGTTCACCGGAGCTCTCCCGCATCGAAGCCTAGATGAAGTGCCCCGTGCGTTGAGCACCATTGAGGTCCACGATCAGCATCATTCCAAGGTCCTTGGAAGAGAAGCCGCAAGATGGATTGGCGGCAAGTTACCTACCCCCAGATATCCCGCACCACCATGTAACCCACGGCCATTACGTCTATCCGAGACTAACAACTTGGATATCAACAGATCCGTGCGCGCGAGTTGTTCCACCGCGGGTGATGCCGTCGTCAGGGCGTCGCATGCGATAAACGAATTTGTGCGAGAAGTGCGCGAGTCCCGATCCGAATTCGACATCATATCCACCGAACTACATTCTCTCGATAGCGTTCTCGGCCTGCTCAACTACGACGCACCGTTCTTCCCTAGTCCGTTGGCCGAGCATACACCCGGCGTGCTAGACATCTGTCTCGCCCTCATCAATGAGCTCGAAGGCTGTATCTCCCTGCTGAACCAGCCAGGGGTATCAAGAGCGGATAAGAAGTCGCGTTGGCTGGCTAGCCGCGATCATGTTGGCACCCTGCGGTGGACGCTGAGCAGATACAAACTGGTCCTTGGCCTGGCGGCGGACCTAGTAGGAGTGTAAGCAGGCCACACTTACTGCCGATGTGCAGGCGCTTATCTGTGTCTTTCAGGACCAAATCCCAGGAAAGAGACCAAGCCGAACAGGGCCGAGTGGCAAGCCAACAGGATACACCTTGCGGCAATGACGCAAGCGAAGACAGCGAGTTGACAACGGTCGTAACCCGGATCATCGAGGTGGCCCAGGATTTGGAGGAAGACCTGCAGCAGAGTGTGGCGCTGTCAAGACTCGGACAATATTTGCACGTCTTGCAGGCACAGGCCGTCGGTAACGGAAACTGTACCGGGTCCCAGCTCAACGCCCGCCGCCGCGATCGCTCGTCCTCGATGGGCGGTGCCCCTGACAGCGCCATCGACGTTAGCTACGACGATATCGAGCGTACAGCACTCCCCCTTGGAAAACAAACAACGCTGCCGCTACAGATGAGCACTCCAGGCAAGCTTTGGGAAGAAGAGTGGGAAGAAGAGAGGGACGAATTTGTCGGCGAACTCAGTGAAATGCCCATCCAAGCACCCCCTCTTCCGGCCAGGTCTACTTCGAGGCTAGGGTCCGCGAGCGCGCGCCGCTCTCCGAGCAGGCGGTCAAGCACAGCCGACAGCTACTCCGGGGCAAGTTCTACTACAGCTTTGAACAGTCCCGGCATCTCAAATTTCTCGACTCCTCACCAAGTGACACCGCAACGTCCAATCCGGGAAGACTATTGCACACCCGTGACCGAACTCTCCGAGCAGATGAGGCATTTCCCACCTCGCTCTGAAACCAGGACGCATAGCCGCAGAAGTAGTCTTTTCGGCCAGGTTCTCTACTCTGTCTGGGAGAATCCCCGACCAGATGTCCCCTCCCCGACCCGTCCGGCGACCTCGAGTGGTGAGATGCAGCAAGCGGATCGCCAGCCCGGTTTGTTTCGGCGCCGTGGCTCCAAGTTGTCCACCGCTTTTCGGAGTCTTGGCCTGAGACAACCGTCTCTCAAAACCGTTGATGATGATCCAGGACTGGACTCGATTGCCGTTTTCGGGGTCCCATTGGCCACAAGCATCCAGGTGGCAAAGGGTGTCGCGAGTACCAGACACGGCAGCGGCGAGTCCTCGACGCGCGCTACCCGCGAATACCCCCTGTGCGTGCTCCGGTGCGTCTACCACATCCGCGAATGCGGTCTTGACACGCCTCAGCTCTTTGGCGATGACGGCGACGAGTCGCGGGTAGCGCAACTGAAGGAGGTCTTCGGCTCGCTCGAGACGAACTACGGCAAGGAGTTGGACTGGTCTCTATTCACCGTCCACGACGCGGCCGACCTCGTCCTTCTGTTCCTGTCGGAGCTATCGAAACCTATCATTCCCGAGTCTGTCGGCAAACGCTGGATCGCGCTGTCCCGGCAAGCCATTATCGGTGGCGGCCGCCCGGAACAGGGCCTCGACTTCTGGGAGGAGGCCTTGATGGGCATTCGCGGCCCTGGTCGCCCTCTGTTCAAGCTGCTGCTGAATTTGTGGGGCGATATAGCCGATGCTGCCGAAGTCAACAAAATGACAGCCGAACACCTGGCTGACCGGGCTATTCGTCCGCTGATGCATGCCTCAGCTACTCGTCGCCACGCGGATTTCATGCTCGGGCTTGCTTTTCTGATTCGGAAGCGCTCCGAGTACAGCCTCGCTGCGAGAGGCGTGACAGGGAAGAGCAATGCTGCCTTTTAAAGTGTGGGAATCTCGAGGTTGTTCTGCACTTTGTCGCTGCATAGTATCGAAGGGCCGCCTGCGGTTTGTATTACATGAAGTTTGTATATAGGGGCGTTTTCTTACGCGTTTGGATACCCAACGGTTGTTTAAATCCAGAAGTGCAACCTCCGTGGCTGCAAGTTGGAAACCGCTGTCCCTAAACCCCTGAACCCCTGAACCCCTGGACACTTATACCCTTTACATTGGTTCCAACACTTTGAGCCATGATGTCTGTCATGTCCATTGCCATGGCACACATAGCTAAGGCAGATCGTCCATAGACGCTTCACGACTTTATGTTTACCAGGTTGACGTTGATGGTTGACTCGACGCGTGCTACCCCGAGCGGGACATTACTGACAAGAACATGGCCCAGGATGTGCCCTGCCGGCAAGCAGACGATAGACGCGTGGCACAGGACCGCCCACCCCTTTGTAACGGGTTATTTAAGGAAACGCTAGGAACAAAAAAGACAACCTATTTCTTCGAGGTTCATTCGTTGACGATCCTGGCATGCATAATCCTAGTCAATATTGGAAGTGCGCCGAATGTCGTCAACCCTCAACGAGCAAGCTGTGACCTGTACTCCTCCCAGTCAACGATTGATAAAATTTCGGAGATCTTGCCCTGTTCTAGCCAATAGAAAACGTGTTCGGCAAAAGCGACTTCCCGCCCGTTCGGCACTCCCCTGGCATATGGCTTCACGGGGGTTCCGGTGAACTCGAGTCGGGCAGCCAGTTGCTGCCGGGTCTCATCCACGACCAACGTATGAATATCAAAAAAAAGTCCCGAGATTGCATCAAGGCTGTCTTCCATCAACCCCCGGTATTGCTCGACCGTCTTGTGAGTGCCGTTCCACACGACCCCCGAGGGTTTGCAGAAATGGTGCAATTCCTCAACCATCCTTCCGCTGTTGATGCACGCGATGTAGTCGGTATAGAACTGCCGCATGTCGATTGACGCGCGAGGCGGGGGCGGGCGGAGACTAGGCGGCTGTACAATGGTGTGTGCATGGCTCTGCTTCTCGTTGCCATCCGAAATGTCATGGATTTTGCTGATCTTGTTGTCGGTGAAATAGACAAACATATGTCTAGCATACTCGAAATGCTGCCTGACCGAAGAAGGCAAGCATGGGCCCTCGGTGGCTAGTGTCCTGACGCGCAAGCGGGCACCTACTGGCCCGTCAACGCCGTCATGGCCGCCGACTGCTGTGACAATGTCCATCGTGATGTTTGTCTTGGGAGCGAACTCTTGCTTCAAGAGATGCGTGAGCTCGTAGAGGGATAAGTCGTGTTGATTGTATGACACTCTCCCCTGGACACCATCGCTCAGAAGCTCCCACTGGCGCCGGTTGATCCGATCGATAAAACTCTTGAAACGATTGTGGTTGTCCGCCTTCGTCGGAGGGATGACGCCGGTCCTGGCATACCGCACAGACTCGAGGAGTACACCAGGCGGTTTCTGCTGCGCAGAGGGCCCCAACTTTGGTGGCTCCATCGGTCGCGTACAACTTGAAAACGTCGGGCTAAGTGCTGCGATAAACGAGGGTGCCACGCGTGACTTCGGGATGACGAAAGGGGTTGCCTGGTTGAAGAATTAGGGATCGGTTCGTCGTGTAATCTAGAACTTTTGAGGGTGGATTCCGAAGCCCAAATCGTGTTTGAAGAGACTACCTAAACACTAGTAAATGAACTCGACATGTAAGTAGGAAATGCAAAATGAGGGGGCGGCGCGAGAATGCCGCGTTCTCACGTGGGACGAGATGCGTTGGGGACCACGCGTCATCGAAGTGGCCGGGGCAGCCGACTCTTCGCTATCATTGGCGAAGTAATTACATCGGAGGGATTTTTTGCTTGACATCTCAACAGGAAGGGCGCAGCCGGAAATCACGGGCCCCGACTCCTGAGTGGAGTGCTGCCAACCTACCATTACTAGTAATGTATGTACCTGATGAAAGGAAACTCATCCCCGACGGGATACTTTGACCCCCATGGGTTTGCCGACACATGGCCATCACCAGCATGGCTCACCCGTGGCACGGAGGATTAAGTTATCTTGATTTGGTTTGTAGGCATCAAGCGTGCCGTTTTATCCGGCTAGCACGAGCAGACAAAATTTTGTTTGTTTTCAGGATTTCGCGGCCGTCAGAGAACGCAAGTCTAGAGTAAGATATGCAGAGCAGGAGACCGCGCGACGCAAACAACGAAAACAGCGAACTGTCTGACTCGCCCGCTACCTCCCAGTTTCGGCATCCCTCCTGGTGTCATACTTGAGCTGGAAATCGCTGGTCTGCACGATCCGACCCATCTTCATAGCATCATGGTTGATGTCGTCGAGTATGCCCTTGTCGCTATCGTCGTCGCTGATTTGTTTTACTATCTCGACATCACTGGCCATCGGGCCCCTCGAGATGGTCACGACCCTTGTGTTACGCTTCCCCGAGCTCAAATCTTGATCCTTGTAATAGTCGCTCGAGCCGTAGGCACGTCGGGAGCCGGCGGCATCCCGTATCATGACACGGAGCATGGGGATGCTGGCGGCAATGATGGTGACAGTGGCCTCGGCGTTACCCCAGAGCCTGTTACATCGTTAGCCACGTGCGAAACACCAACCGAAACTCATATCCCAATTCAACATGGCACATACCAAAGATCCACGCCGTCAGCTGTAGGTTACCGTTAGCCTAGGTATCTCCCCATTCCCGCCAAACAGGGAAACTGAACCTACCAAAGTCCTTGGACAGCATGTTAGGAATCCGGCTGACATTGACAAGGCCCGTAATACCAGCGCTAAAAGAAAGAAGCAAGCCGGTCAGCGATTTGAAATTTAGGACGGGGAACGGACGCATCTCACAAAACGCCCATGCTCATGGCAACACCGACGCCAATTTTCTCCTTCTGCTTCATCTGCAGACCCCAGAGGAAGCGCCAAGGCAGCAACGCAAGGGCAATGTCTGAACACGCTGAGTACACCCAGAGAAAATGTTGTAATGCACCATGATCTTGGGGTCCCAACATGTTCCCTCGGCGAACATGTCCCAGGCCTTGTGCACTGGTGTGCAGTTGACCCAGGGGAACAAGGCGCTAAGCCCCATGGCGATATTCATCGAGATGAGGATGAACCATGTGACTTTCTTGGTCCAGCCGTCGGTCAGCTGGAGCAGTGTGATGCCGAAACTGGTCTTGGACCAAATGGCCGCTGTGACGGAGAAAGTGCCGGCCGTGTTGATGATAGGTAGCAGGCGAGGCATGTTGGTCATGACATCAAAGTCCCAAATATGCAACCCATAACCTAGCCCAGTCATGACTGTGAGCAGGCTCGACTCGATCGTAATGCAGATCTAGTCTCGTCGTATCATCAGTAATTAGATCTCCAATATACCCTCGAGCAAACGAGCTGTCTTACCCATGCTGCAATGAGGAATCCATCGTCCCACCAAAGTCCTTTCCGCCGAGAAAGACGGGTCACGGCAGTACACCCGCAGGCCGAGAACGAGGCCGGACAACGCAGTCAGCGACCAGACGATAGCGTTGAGCTTGGGGCCTGCATTGTCATGAGGCAGAAAGGCAAGCTCCTCTGGTGTTGGTGCTAACGGATCTGCATATTGGTCTGGCTTGGGACCATCCGTGGGCGTTGAAGACATTGGGCGTGACAAGTGTGGTCCAGTCGCAACAGGGCGAGACACGAACTGGTGCGGTGATCAACCCGTGTCTCCAGTCCAGCGGGTCAAGAGAACGGGGCGTGGCCAAAGATAAGTACTGTGTAGATACAATCGCCAGGCGGCCCAGGCCTAAGGTGAGCCAACGCCAGTTTGTCAAATTGAGCGCGACCATGTTGCCGTAATGGGACCTAGTCAACGCTCGAGAACCCGCACACCAAAACGCTAGCGGGACGTCAAAGCACAGATGACACGAGCCCGACCACCTGCACGGCATGGCCACGCCTGCAACCCCCTCCCTCCTTCGGGAGTAAAGGTGCAACTGTGAGCGTAGGTCCCTAACTAGAATGTCCAGATTTGTCTATGGCTCCTTGTTCCTCCCGACTCCTGCTTCTCGAGTGATGTTGATGTTGAGTGGATTGGAACCGAGTGGAGTTGTCAACCGTGACCCCAGACCATGATCCCCGAACCGACCGCTGGCTCGGGTCGCGTGAGAAAGGTCGAGACTGGCTCGGCCGGGGATCGTGGCTTGCCGATTGCCGGGGGGGATGCCTTGGCTGCACGGATCCTTGATTCCTTGCCCCACGAGGTTGCCACGAGGAGGTTGCATTGAGGGGTTGATGCATGGGAACAATTAAAATTCTGTGACAGCTCGGAGCATCCGGCCGTCCAGGTTCGTCCTATCCTGGAAGCGACGCCAGCAGGTTGAGGGCCTGATTCAGTGTCACCCGGTTACGGGTTTTGGGCACTACCAATGTACCGGAAAAATTAGGCTAGGTCGAAAAATTTGCGGCGCTATACCGCTTCGAGCGGTTAAATTTGCCGGTACATTATAAAAATCGCTCGTAACCTAGCTTTTACTAAGATCCGCTAAGAGGCAATATACTACGTTAAAAATTTCGCTTTACTACCTATAATAGGTTTAGATACCTAAAATCTTAGTATAATATTTGTGACGGCACGGCGAGGACGTCACATGACCTTTGCGCGCGACCTAGCCCAAAGGGGTATAG
>MU857068.1:14646-45930 GCA_033296705.1 Chaetomidium leptoderma | reverse complement strand
GGATGGTATTGGGGGGTATGATGGGGGTGAGGTGGAGGAGGAGGACGAGGGTGGTGCGAGTGGGAGTGGGCGTGGTGGAAAGGGGTTTGATGAGTGGGGGCGGTTTGATACCGATGGTGGCGCCGCCGGCGACAATGACCGCGAGACTGGGTGGTGGTTTCGCGACGAAGACATGGCGCGCCGGTTGGCAACCTATTTGAGGCCCGAGGCGAACCTCGAGAGGAAGCATGTGCAGGCGGCAGTGGTGGAAAACAAGGTGGTGGAAAAGGAAAAGTCGGGTTGGGGACGCTGGGGCCTGGGTGGCGGCAGTCGGAAAAAGGGGCTGCAACTGACCCCGCCGGTCGCCGCCTCGCCTGTGTCACCCGCCCTGTCGAGTCCCGGGTCGGGCGGTGAGGACGACTCGGTCAAGATGACGGTCCGGTCGGAAGAGGTGACGTTTCGAAAGGAGAATGAGTTTGGTGTGTGGGAGGGTAGGAGTGGGTGGGGGATTGTGGTCACCGTGAGGGTGAAGCCTTGATAACGCCGTGGCGGAAGACGGTGGCTAAACCAGGAATCTTTCTAGCTTTTGTGATATGATATCAGTTTTTTTCCTCTACCGTGTATGTAGCTCTTGCTTTGTAGCAGTACTATCTTGGGTGTCTAGAGTCTTGGGGCCAGTGATTAAATCCAAATGTCAATCAAGCGTCCTTGTGTTTTTGAAAATCATCAAAGCGCGGACGTAGCACATTGGGTAGCTACGTGCCATCAATGCGTCATAAATTCATAACAAGGGAAGAGAAGTAAGTACACTGCCATGGGAACAAACAGAAAGGTGGTAAAAAGGCCTGGTTTGGCGACCATACGTGTCTTTATAAGCAAACGACATCGAGGAAAGGACAGGATAGAACGAAGAGGCTAACCATGGAAGATCTAACGACGACTCTTAACACGGTGTTGGAACAACCCGACCAATATGAGCAAGGGAATGAAACAAGTCCTGCAAAAGGAAGCAGAGAATCGAGAAACGGAAAAAAGAAATGATGTAGGGAATCATGCAAAGGTGACCACGAGAAGCGGCAGGACGGGCGGGTTGGGCTCGAGTGGTCGACCCCGTCACTGGTGCCCCCTTTTCTCCCTGTGACGCTTCACGTTGTCCGTCCGCCCCGAATACCCACATGTCTGGCACTCATCGTGTTCCCTCGGAAGCCCTCGCCTCCTGGCTTCATCAGCATGGTGTGTCCACATGTGGCGGTGGAGGTCTTTTGCTTCGGCTACGCCGGCACCGCAGATTTCACATTTCCGAGGCTTCGTGTGGTTGTTCATGTGCTTGCTGTTGGTGGAGAAATATGTCAGAGTTGTGGTTCAGGGAGGGCTCGGACACTGGGATAATGTGCACGGAAGTTTTGGAGAGCTTTGATACGTACTCGAGATCACATTGCCGATTGTAGGCTCTATCGCAGTCTTCGTGGGGGCACGCGAATGGCTTGTCGCTGGCAGCAGGACCAGAAGATGACCCGGCTTGAGAAGGGTCGTTGGTCGGAGCCCAGGGAAACTGGCTGGCGGTGTGGTGAGAGTATTGATCAACGGGAAAGTGTGGGTTGATCTGGGCAGCAAGGATGGTGTCAGCCGGCGGCGGCGCGTGTGTGGGTTCGAACCCAGCTGCAGAGGATTCGGTAGGGAAAGAGGTGTTTTGGGGGAGCCAAAACGAGGAGTTGCTGTTGGTGTCTTGCGCAGCTCGGTCCATCTGAGCACTGGTCATGCTGAGGTAGGAAAAGATGGCATCTAGGCCCGGGTCGGGGCCCGTATCGTTGGCATCATCAGGGTTGGCCATGTCTCTTTGGTGAGGTAACTATAAACCTTCGGCAAGACTCGGCGCCGCTGAAACCGACGGATACGGGCTTTGGTGACTCGACCCCGGATACAACTCCTCGTTGACGTTGGCGTTGGCATAAGACCAAGCTGTGTAGGTCGGGTCTGCGTGGGTTGGTGGGGATGTCGAACTGGCAGGAGAGGGATAGGTGGCAAACGACTCGTCAGGGAAAGAACCCGCCGAGGGGTACTGCACATTTAAGAGCCGCGGGTCGATGGTTCCCTGCTCTGGGTCCCAGCCCGCGGTAGCCGGGTTGAAATCCGCGGGGGCACGAGACCCATGTCTGGACCTCCGCTGGGAGGGTGCATGCAGAGACATCTTCACCACTGTCAGATCAAGGACTGTGGGTATCTGGAGCCTGAGTGGCCAGAGGTTCAGTTGTTGGTGGCCGGGCTAAGCCTGTGCTGCCGCGTCGGATGCAACCCCTAAGTTGTGAACGATCAAAGGTGGAACTGGATGAGATGTACTCCGTCAGCGCGCTCCGTCAGACACACTCCAACCGCGCCAGGGTACCCTACCTCTAACAGTGGCCTCGAACGGGAATGGATACAACCGAGTAGCGTCAAGGTTCTGTCTCCGGTGACCCCTGGCAACCATCTAACTTGGCTGAGAAGTCCAGGATTCAAATACTAAGCTTCCATGAGCTCGCCGACAGGGCCGCGGGCCGCACGTTGGAGGCATTCCCACGAGTCTGGCCTGTAATTCCAAGCCACCCTGCGTAAGGCCCTGGAGGCAGACAGCTGGCCACCCCGCCGCGACCAAATTCTGTCCAGCTAGCTCTCGGATCTGCACTGAGGCCCAGCTAGAATGAGGCCTACGGCAGGAGTGCAGCGGAAGATCGGACAGGGCGTGACGGTTCTGCTCTTGGCTTCGACCAATCAGGGATGTGTTGAAGACCGACTGCCTCCTGTTTGGGTACTTGTCATTGGACCGCTCAACTCGACCCTCTTGTTCCCTCGTTTTCAACATAGCCAGGTCGTTTTCCCTTACTTGCTTCAGGGTTCGCCTTGGTCTCAGAATCGGAGTGACGAGGGTCTACCAGTGGGTCAATCAGAGGCAGACAGTGACGTTTTGTCGCCTTGCAATAGAGGCCGTCGGCGCCTCACTGCCTCACTGCCTTCTGTGTAACCGGCAGAGTGAATGGAGGCATCACCAAGTATGCCTCCGCGAGGGAGGCGCCAGGCATGAGGCCCGCCCCGGGGTTTGTGTTTGTTGCAGCACGGGAAGTCGCGCCGGCGATCGCACCAGACTGTTCGGCCCGTGAGGTTCGCTAATTTTGAAGAGGGAGAGACGGAACGCGCAAGCAGTACCTGCGTATCTCGCGAGTCGCGACTCCGTCTGGGCTACCTCAGGTAGTTCCTCCATCATTTGGGGCTTCCCCTACTCTGGGTTGAAATGGAGGAACCGGCAAATCAAAGTAGCCTGCCATACCCGTTGTGATTTGCAACATGACAGAACCCTTCGACCCTCCACTCTATCAGCAGCGACTCGGGTCTTGGAGCATTAGCAAACGCTCTGGTCGTAAACCTCGATACGACGTGCTGAACATTAGACCCTACAACCCCAAGGGAATGCCTTGGGACCCGGGCTTTAACACTCGACAGAAGTATCGCTCCGCTCCGTGTCCGAGATTGAAGCGGTGTTTTGACGGCACAGACGTCCTGCTGCCCCATAATGTTTCCAAAACCTACCCCTTAGGTAGCCCCGTGATGGCGCATCTGCTCTGCTTTCGCCAGGCGTGCGCATTCAACCTGACAATTGACGCCGTTACAAGGCTCCTGCTTCCCGAAATCGCAATGCGAGTGAGTCTGATGGTTGTGGAGTCTTTGGTCGACACGGTTGTTGATTTGGTCGAGCACATCATATGGATTCGGACGAGAGAGACAGCGGAGCAACCAGGCCTAACCTAAGCAGAAGCCGCTCACGAGGTGGACGGCAGCCACCCTAGCGAGACAAGTTGAATCAGGGTGGATAACAAATAAGAAGCAACGGTGGACTTCATCCCAGTCTTCCTTTTCCTGGTCCATCCGTGGTGATCATTGTAACATTAACCACTCTTGGGGTCACCAACCAGCGAAGGCCAGCCTATTGCGTCCGCCTCGGACGGCCTCCCCCCCTTTTCGCTTCCCCGTCCAGAGCAAAAACCGCGGCCGCAGTTCTGCTGTCGGGTTTTCTCCCCCTATTATCTGGGGGGGCAGCCGGTTTCGTGATAGCCCCCGCTTGTGTTTTTCGTGGGCGGCCCTTTTTCTTGGGTGGTTCCGCGGTGGCGCGGGCTTTGCGCGATGTAGGTGCGGCCCGGACGGCCTTCGTGCCGCGCGTGGCAGCCGTCTCCAGTGGGAGATGGAGATTGGTATTCCTCGCGCTGCGCCGTAGTGGTGGTGCAGGTGCAACTTCTGCATGCTGCGCCGGATGTGGGGACGTCTGCGGCGGGAGGGCTTCAGTCGCGTCTATTTTAGAGGGTGCAAAGTCCTCGGGTTCTTCCAAGGCCTCTTCAAATTCTTCTAGGGTCGCGTCGGAGTCCTCTTCCCCTTCGGATTCGCTCGAGGACACGTACGGCGGCGGGTCGACGCGCTCGAAGCGGCGGTTCAACGAAATGTCAAGTCGTCTGGGGTTCGCGGCAAGCCGTTCGAGAGCCGGCAGCGCCTGGGTCGTGATTGCATTTTGAAGTTGCGACCGGTCGGAATACAGCGGCATGGTCATCGTCGCGATCCGGTGGAGCTAGGAGGATGCTTTCCTTGCTGCTGTCGGAGCTCGGAAGATGTTCCCCACAGTGATCGACCAGGAACCGCTTCCGGCCGGCTTGGCCCTGAGCTGACAGGCAGGGGGCCCTTGTCTCTGTCTTCGCTTGGCGTCGCGCTTCTCGGCCAACTAGTCTCTTGTTTACGTCTCAAGTCGGCGACAAAGGGAGGCAAATCATAACTACATCGCGTTCCCGGGGCGTTTCCAGATTTATGGCAGGCAGGGTTCTTTCCTTTGGTGGCTGCTAAGTATTTGCACCGTGACACGTGTGCTTGGATGCCACGGGAGACAACTTCTCCTTCGCTCTAAGAACGGGGTCCCCGGGTCGACGTCCAAGAGGCTCACTTGCAACGGCTACCCAAACCAGAGGAAGGAAGAGTCTCTGAAAGGGGTGAAGTCAGCGCATACAGGTGCCTTCCCGGGGACCATCTGTCATGTGATGCAGCTGGGCTGATCACATGCAGCCCGGGCCACAGGCTAGGCCCGTAGGCCCGTAGGCCCTATATGTATTAGGTCCACGTCATGTTTTTCCAACGGCCTCTGCAGGGACAACTGCGGAAACACCATAGCCCAGTTGGCAACTGCGGAGGCCAGTAGCCACGGCCCCATCTCAACATCACTGAGGTCGGGGGTTCGAACCGTGGCAGCAAAAGTCCTATCAATCGGGGTTTTTCATAACCAGCTACCTCTGGGTAGCTGGCGAACTTTTTTAATCCTTTCCCCATATTCTTTTCCTTTTTTTACCTATCATCTCGAATAGTCTCTTTTCCACAAAAGCATCAGTATCGAACAGATTTCCTGCACCTGCTCGGCACTTGGACCGTTAGACGGTACGGGAAGCCTGCATCCAGCACTGTCTTACCTGCCAGAAGATTCTTCAAACCTTACAGTGCCGAGCTTATCCTCGTCCCAAATCAGACTTGACCGTGTAAATCATCAGCAAGCACCCCCACAGAGCGGCTGGGCAGCAGGGCCCATATGTTGAGGACCGCCCCATTTCGGCACCAAGACAAATGCACCACCATCCCGGATAGCAGCACAACACTGCGCTTCCATCTAGCCCCGTGCTGCTGCAGAAACAATCGGCGAAGAAACAAGATGATCGGCGATCATAGATCGTGTCGAGATGTCTGGGAAGCCCAAGCCGGGAGCAAACCAGTCGTGGCAGGCCAACCCAGCGCTGGATGCTTTTGTGTTTGACGCCACTGATCTGCGAGAACCGATACATCCACGACACATTGGTCTGCCCCTGCAAGGAATGCAAGGGCTAGGCTGCGGTGGCAATCCACAAACAACACCAACCCGACGACACGCCATCTCCAACATCTCTTTTGTCGAACTATCGCTTTCTCGGCTTGCTTGAGCATGTCGGGCCGCATGTTTGATTCCGCGATACGGAACATGGGGGATGGAGGCCCTCGATGACACATGACTTCGCTGTGACCTCCGTCTGGTGGTTCTCTTGGATCTTACTTCCTGCAATGGCCATGCTTACTTACATCTGCGTGCCGCAACCAAAGTTCCAAGCTCCAATGGTCCTCTCACAAGTTATGGTGCGGAACTGTATATTTTGATCCATCCCAGGTATGACCCCCAGATGCAAATAATAACAACCCGGCCAGGGCGGCACAGCCTTGTTAACAATGGATGGCACGCCAGGCCCTCGAACATTATATTGCCCCTCGCTCACAAGGCCTCCGCGGATCCACCCCGACTCGTCGAGCTCACCAAGAGCGATGGGTCGACTCCTATTCCGCCAGCTAACCAGTCCCCTACCCAATCCCCTTCAACATGGACATGGTACAGCCGGGATAGACACCTCCGACTACTGCACCCGCCGCCTGGCCGGACTCGAAACCGGCCCAATCCCAAACATCGGCCCCGGCGCGTCCGCCGCCATCTGGCCACTAGTCGCCATCTCTACCACCTTCCTCGTCCTGCGAATCTACTGCAAGATATGGCGGTCGCGGGGCATATGGTGGGACGACTTGGTCTTGATTCTAAGCTGGGTAGGTAGGCACTTTGCCACTTCCCCTTTCCCACCGTGACCTTTTACCCATTTCCCCTTTTCTTTTCTTCCCCTTCCCCCTTTTCCCTTCCCCCCTTTTCCCCCACCCCACTCAACTCACCCACTCACTGACTCCAATAACAAAAAAAACAGACCATGTTCCTCACCGCCAGCGCCCTCTGCCAACGCGTCATCAACCTCGGCTTCGGCAAATACCCCTGCGACATCCCCCCCGCCAACCTCCGGCGCATCGCCTTCGAGGGCGGCGGCCTGGGCTCGGCCTTCACCATCTGCGCCGTCATGTGGTCCAAGACGTCGTTTGGCATCACCGTCCTCCGCCTCACCGCCACGCGCGACAGGCTCCCGGGTTCTGGTGGTCGCCGTCGTGGCGGCCATGAACGTGGCCATGGTGCTGCAGGCCGTGTTTGTGTGGGTCAAGTGTGAGCCGGTCGAGAGGGATTGGATGCCTGCTGCTGCTGCTGGCCCTGGTGCTGGGGAGGGGGGGAGGTGTTGGGATTTGAGGGTTAGTAATGGCTATGGGTTTTTTTTTCGGCCGTGTTGTCGGGGGTGTGTGATGTGTCTTTTGCGCTGCTGCCGTGGTATCTGGTGTGGGGGTTGAGGATGAAGAGGAAGGAAAAGGTTGGCGTGGTTGTGGCGATGAGTATGGGGGTTTTGTGAGTTCATACTGGCCACCCCCCTATTTTGCGTCTTTCATCTCTACCTACCTATGCTACGGTATCGGCTAGCTAACCTTGAGACCCCAGCGCCGGAGCAACGGCGTTTGTCAAGGCGGGCATGCTGCTTGGCCTGGGCTCCAAGAGCTTTACCCGTAAGTCGCAACCTCCATGCCTCCCAGGGGGATCCCCTCCAGGTCACTGATTCCTTCATCTCCCTAGACGATGGCTGTCACTTGATTACCTGGGCGGCCGCTGAGATTGCAACGACAATAATGGCATCCTGCATCCCCGTCTTGCGTGTGCTCTTCCGCGACCTGAGTGACACGATTCCTACCGAAATATATCGCCAGTCCGACAGCACAGGCGGAACGTCCAAGGGGCGGGTCAGTAGCCCTGCTAATTAATATAGCAGTCACCCCTGCCCAAAACAGTATCATGGAGCACAGGAACAGTACTGCCCCCTCTCAACAAAAAGACCTTGGGGCCAAGACGCGTTCGAAATCGTGGACTCCTTACTGGGATTCTCGCAACGGAAGCAACGGGAAAAACAAGGCCGCTGAGGACACGTCTGCAATCAAAGGCCCTACAACACTCTATCCGCTAGCTGAGAATAGTAGCCAGAGGGTATTGGTCCATATCTCGGGCGAAAGCACACCAGGTGAAACAGCGACGCGGACAGAGGGCGTGATTGTGCAGACGCAGAAGTTCGAGGTCCAATATGAGGGAACCACGGAGAGTGCCGCGGGGTACGAGCTGGGCACCAGGGTGAGATCTGGGGTGGCGAGGTGATGTTGACACTGGCCTGTCTCGATCCTCGTTGACAAAACTGGGCTTCCAGTTACCTGCGGCTCGGACTTTCGGCGGCCAAGACGTATATCTGTCCTTGGAAGCTATGGGAGGTGGGATAAAGGGCCAAGAAAAGAAGAAGCACACCCACGCACGAGAAATATGACAGCATGTAATCAGCCGAATTTTTCAATCCATACCGGAATAACCTCAGTCAGCCCTTCACTAGAATCATTTCTCGCCCTGGCTAGCCTGCCCCTGGCCCGCCTGCTGTTGCCCCGTGCCACCAGAGTCTGTGTCCTTGGCTGTTTCCTGCTTCTTCGCGGCTCTATCCTTTGCCATTTGCTTTCTGCGTATCTTTAGCCATTCATTTCCCATACAGCACAGAATTCGAGGTGGCAAACTCTTTTTCCTTGATCCATTGGTTCTCCAATGCCTTTTCGCGGTCTGAGAGGGGATTCGGATTCATCTTGCTGTTCTCCGGGTTGGGGAGTTCAAGAGACGGACAATGTGGTTCCTGTTTGGACAAGTTGTAGGGGCAGAAAATGATGTCGTCGGACGTGTCGTTGTCCGACTCCTCACTCGCCATACGTCACTATCCTTTGCATCCACCCAATCACTGTGTGGTCCAAACGGTTGTTCGTCTTGGCACTGGCGAACGGGCGTTCGTCGTCGAGGCCGTCCCCACCGCATTTCTGAGGGCCGCTTTTTGCTTCTAAAAGTTCCCTGTCTGCTTAGAAGGGTCTAGAACTGGTAGCTATGAGGACAAGAAACCGTACCCTTTGAACAACAACGAAGACCAGGAGACGGCTTACACTTTACGCCGCCTCCAGAGAAATCTTGTGTCTCGGGACCTGCAGATGTGCGCGAATTGCGGCGCGTCCCTCGGGACACATGCCGGCTTTCCAGGTCCGACACTATGATACTTCGATACCCACGACGTTCTGCCTTCCACCCACCAGAGACTTAACAAGACATACTAATTACTTAAATTTACATAGCCCAGCAACCACTTGACTTCCTCGACAACAGACTCGATTGGTCCTTCACAGTCCACGGGCAGGACATCGACTTCCTCCGAGTGCGCATGCTCGTGGACAGCCACCTGGCCCGGCACCATCTCCGGAGACATGTAGTGGCCCCGACGCTGCCGCATCCTCTCCTCCAGGATCTCGGGGCGAGCCTGAAGATCCACAAACACCGTCTGAACCGCCGCTACGCCACCATCGCTGCAACAGCGCCGGCCAATCTCGTGGCGGAGGATATCCCGGTACGCGCGCCGCAGCGCCGAGCAGCTCACCACGACGGCCGGATAGCCCATCTCGGTCACCGTCTCGGCGGCGTGGCGCGCCACCCTCTTCAGCCAGGCGACGCGGTCCTCGTCGGCAAGCGGCGTGCGCGACGCCATGCGCGCGATGGCGTCCTTGCGGTGCAGCGAGTCGCCCTCGATGAACGGAGCGCCGCCGCCGCCGAGCCATTCCGAGACGGCCCTGCCCACCGACGACTTGCCGCTGCCGCACGGCCCCGCCAGGACCACGACGGTTCTTCGTGGAGAGGGAGAGGAGGTGGCCTCCTCCGAGTCCTCGTCCCCGGTATTACCGGCTGCCGTCGTCGGCTTTTTGGTCCGAGTCGTCGCCGCCCACGCCGTGGATCGGAAGTACGTAACGAACTTGCTGACAAGGTCGTTGCTCAGAACGGGCGCGTCGGCCAGCGCCGGTGAGAGCCTGCATGCCACGTCGGTGGCGAAAATCTTGGATGGTGAGAACTCGTCCCGGTCGTACTTGGAGGCGAAGAATTCAACCAGCTTGATGGGCGGGTTCGCTTCCGGATCCGGGTTCGACTCCCGCAGGCGGCGAACCCACTCCTTTGGCTCGACCTCGTCAAACTCCAGGCCGGCCGTTCTCAAGGCGGGCAGGAGATGCTCGGTCCAGCCGAACAGCTTGGGGTTCGTCACGTTGGCCACGACGGTGCCCGTGTCCGAGAGCGAGATGTCAGCCACGGCCTGGGCCACGATATCGACTGGCAGCCAAGAAGGGGTTTCCCGGAGCCGTGGCAGCACGCCGACGGTGAGGGCGCTCTGGAGCATGAGCGGGATGGCCTCGGTGTGGTTCCAGACGCCATGTTGCGTGTCGGCGATGATTTGGCCGACGCGCAGGACCCTCGTGCGGACACCTGCCCTCTGCGCCGCACGCGCGCATAGATGCTCCGCGACCGACTTTGACTGCGCATAGCCCATGCCCTGAGCCCACTCCAGCTCGGCAACCGTCTCGGGCACCTCTGGCAAGGGGCAACGGGACGTGGCGCTGACCGAGGAGCAGAAGTTGAAGGTGGCATTTTGGCCGCCGGCGGCCCGCGTCAGGGCGATGAGGTTAACGACACCGGCCAGGTTGGTCTGCTTGAAGCTGGAAATGTGCATGTTAAAGTTGACCGACCAAGCGCAGTGTATCACAGCGCTCAGGTTCTCTGTGACAGCTCGGTAGGTTTCGGCATCGAGGCCGAGCGTCTCAATCGATAGATCGCTCCGGAGCGCCACCATCCTCTTTGCTGAACTGGCGGGAATGGTGTGGAAAAGTCGTCTGTGCAACAGGGATTCCTTCAGTCTCCTGGACGCCTCGTTGTTGTCTGCCGCCCGCACAAGACAGTAGATGGTGCTGATGGACGGATCCCTCAGCAGACACGCGATGACGTGCGCACCAAGGGAGCCGGTAGCACCCGTCACAGCCTGAGATTGTTGTTAGTAACAGTCCGATCATAAGTTTCATGACCCTTTCTCAAAATGACGGGGGATAACCGAGGAGACACATACCACCGAGGATCGCTTGGGCTCAACTTGTTGGAAGTTCCCCAGTTCATCAATGAGCTGACGCATCTCGACTTCGGCTGCAACTTCCTTGGCCTGCTCGCCGCCAGGAGCCAAGCCCAGCAGGTATGCGCAGAGCTTGTCGATGGATGGAAAGTCAAACACAACGTTCTGCCCAAGGGTCTTCCCGCCCAGGGCAACAGACCGTAGGATCTGGCTCCGGAGCTGGAGAGCCTGTAGAGAGTCGAGCCCGAGGACAAAGAAGTCGGTGTCGTCCCCAACCTCCTCCGACTCTCTGTTACCACTCGACTCCTCCGAGCCCCTCCCTGTGACGTGGCTCAGCGCCGCCTTGAGGAATTGCCGGAGTTCGGGTTCCACCATAACCCTCGTCTCGCCGCTGCCCGCATCGGCGGCATCGTATGTGGCCTCAATCTCGCCGGCAAAGGCTTTGTAGAAGGCCGAGCGTATGACACTTCCCTTGTCAGTGCGGGGACAGGGGCAGTCGGGCGGAAGGATGCAAATCATGTTCTTGGAGATGCGTGCATACGACTCGGCTGATGCCTGTGCTCTCTGGACGACCGGCCACACAAGGTCGCGCGCTTCATCGACCGTCAGGTGGTTGCCTACGCTGGCGGCAGCCGGAATGACTAGGATGCCCAGATAGGGCCGCCCGGCGCCAAAGACCACGGCCTCGGCGACGGCCCTGTCGGACCGGACATCGCCCTCCAGCTGGACGGGGTTGAACTTTTCCCCATTGACAAGCACGATGGTGTCGTCGCTGCGGGCGATGTACTTCCACGCCTTGGGAATGGCCGGGTGCGGCTCAAAGAGGTCTTTGGTGCGGTACGAGCCGTCGGGCTGGTTGGACGCGATCTTGGCCGGCCACCCGTCCTTGACAACACACTCAAAGAGGTTCGGCCCCCGGGGAATCCACTCGAGAAAGGGCGCCAGCTTCTCGCTCTCGCGCACGTAGTTCCACGCCTTGTCGCCTTGGGGCCGGAACGAGGTCATCAGCTGGCCAACCTCGGTTCTAATAAAGCCAAGACTAGAGTCAGCACCTCCCTCTCTCACCCTGCGCCTGTGTGTGGTGCTTGTTCTTTCAGAAGACTCACGCTCCATAGTGCCCGACAAGGTTTACGCCGCAGTCGACAAGTCTGTTGCCTAGATCGTCGGGACATGCAGACCCGCCGTACATGACAATCTTGAGTGAGCGTAGCATGTCGATGCCCTCGTCTGATTCGGCGAGCAGCTTGAGGGCGTATGGGACGCCGTAAAAGATCTCAAACTTGTGCGTCCTCATGATGGACGAGAGGTAGTCGTGCGTAAGCGGCAGGGAGGCGTTGTACAGGTGGATGGGTTTGCCCGAGTAGATGGCCCGGAAGAGGTTGCAGATGCCGTGGTTGTGGTAGAGCGGTAGCGTGATGAAGGCCTTCATCTCCATGCTGACCGCGTAGTTGGCAAGCGCTGCCTTGTGCGTCTGATAGATGGGCTTGGGAAGGCCCGTGGAGCCTAGGCAAAAGAGTCAAGTCAGCTTCATGTCAGTGAACGCGCCAGCGTGGTAGTGTGGTTGGTTCAAGAAAGAAAGAAGCTTACCGCTCGAGTGGATGATGTACACAAAGTTTCCAGTCTCAACCGACAGGTCCAAGCCTTGGTCTAGCCGTGTGTCGGCGTGCATCTCGACGGGAAACTCGTATGTCGACCTAGACGCAATCTCGTCGATCGTGAGCCCCTCGAGCTTCTGTTGTGTTGCCTTTGCTACCTCCCAGTGCGCAGGGGCGGCCAGCAAGGCGCTGGCACCCGTCACCGAGACCAGTGACTCGACGGCGGCGGGGGAGATTCTCGTCGACAAGAATAGCACCGTATGGCCGAGCTTGATGAGGGCCAGCATTGTCACGAGATAGTCCAGATCCGACGGCCCAAGAATGGCAACGACGGTTGGCTTCTCGGTCGATGATGTCCGGGCCGGGATGGTCTTGTTGTAGCCCATGGCGACTCGGTATGCGAACACATCCAGCTGCTGCATTGTGTAGTCGACATAATCGATCCCCGACGAGGGATACGAGACAACGACCCGGTCATGATGGGCAATGGCGCGTCTGCGAACGAGTTCGTCCACTGTCTGAATGGTGCCGTCGTCTCCGACCACTGCTCTTGGCCTTGAAGGAACGGCCGGAGCCGTCGCCGTCTTCATGAGGCCGGTGTTGTCCACCGGACTTGGGCTAAGAACTGACGCCGTGGGAGCCATGGCGGAACTTGTGCGCCTGCTGTCCACAGATCTGACAAGGGGTGAGAATGAGATGACGGTTTGGTATCAACGGATTTGGCTGGATCATAGACATAAAAGGAGAGGCACAAGAGGCGGCTCTTGAAGTACGTGTTGATCTCCAATCCCAAGCCTCACTCCGCTTCGCTTGGCCGTGCCCTGCAGGCGGGACGGGAAGCAATGCTCCCGGAAGCACATTTGCCGTGTCCGTCCTCTGCTTCATCTTGCCGGTGCCGATCACCCTCGGGAGGCGGGGGTTCCACGGATTAGTGTGTGTCGGATTCTTTTCCGGAACAAGGGGTGACCCTGCTAGCCCATTCTACACCGGACGGGACTAAGGCAAACGACTGCCGGGGCAACCCGTCGTTGGCCGTCGACGACTGAAAGGTTTTCCTCCTAGCAGGCCCGTTCCTCATGTGCACGGCGGGCCGGGCAAGGCACAAACGGATGAACAGCGGTTCCCGGGGCAGAGAGTCTGGTGTCTCGACCGCTGCTCCGGCCGCGGCGGGTCCGGCAGAGAAAATGGGAACGCTTGCGGGGCTTGACGGATTTCCACCTACCATAAGAAGAACCCCGAGGCGTTGGGCAACACCTCACCACTCCCAACTCATTCCTTGCTACCTATTCAGCGAATCTTGTTTTCTCCATCTTCCAAACTTGAAATCACCCACCATGTCTGCCGACAGTCTCCCCTCCCACTTCACCCTCAACACGGGGGCAAAAATCCCCGCAGTTGGATTCGGCACTTGGCAAGCCCCGAACGACGCGGTAGAACAGGCGGTTGCCGAAGCTTTGGCGTCGGGCTACCGACACATCGACGGTGCCAGCATCTACCGGAACGAAACCGGGGTGGGTGCCGGCATCCGCAAAAGCGGCGTCAGCCGGGAGGATATTTTCATCACAGGGAAGCTGTGGAACACCAAGCATGACCCTGCCGACGTCGAAGCCGCTCTGGACAAGACACTGGCAGACCTCGGTGTCGACTACTTGGATCTGTTTCTCATGCACTGGCCAGTGTGAGTGTTTCCCGCCAGGAACCAAAAACCGCGAAACAAACACGGGGCACTAACCCGCCGTACTAGAGCATTCCGGGGAGGCGACAAGTGGTTCCCGCTCAGGGAAGATGGCCAGTTCGATGTGGTGGACACGGACCCGGCCGACACGTACCGCGCCATGGAGAAGCTGCTCGACACGGGCAAGGTGCGGGCCATCGGCGTGTCCAACTTCACCAAGCAACGGCTCGAGGACCTCTTGCAGAAATCGACCGTCGTCCCGGCCGTCAACCAGGTCGAGGCCCACCCGTACCTCCAGCAACCGGACCTGTTCGCCTTCTGCCAGGCCAGGGGCATTCAGCTTGCCGCCTACTCCCCGCTCGGCAACAACCAGACGGGGGAGCCGCGCGCGGTGGACGACGCTGTCGTGCAGCAGCTCGCCCAGCAGACGGGCATCGACGGCGGCCAATTGCTCGCCTCGTGGGGCATCCAGCGCGGGACCGTGGTCCTGCCCAAGAGCGTGACGCCGTCGCGCATCCGGTCCAATCTGCAGGTCCGTAAGTTGCCCGCCCAAGTCTTTGGCAAGCTCACGGCGCTCGAGCGGCACAAGCGCTTCAACACGCAGACAAGATGGGGGGTCGATATCTTCCAGGAGATTGGCGATGAGGAGGCACGTCGGTTTGGCCAAAGTTGTGCGGCCGAAAACAAGGAGAAGTTTACCGTCTGATTTCTTTTAAAATTTCTCTGCTGTAATTATCCTACTATTAATTAGACGGTCAAATTCTCCATTCAACCATCCACGGGACTGGGCAGCCAGGGAATAGAAGAGTCGTAGAAGTCCATATAGGGTCCAAATGCCTACAAAATGAATGTTTGTCAGCGGGAAAATCAAGATAGAACATATACGAAGAGACTGGACACGTACAGATGAATCCAATTCGAGCCAGTCCGTCATGTTCCAGGCCTCAAAGACGGGGTTCCCCGGCAATGACTCGAAGCCGTCCCCTGGGTGGAGCATGGTCGGTTGGAACTCTTGGACGCCCATCTCCCCGCCGACCCGGTAAGACTGGGCTTGTTGCTCGCCGGGCAGTATGAGGGGTTGGTCTTCTCCAAGACCCTCTCTTTCCACCGCTGCCGGCGCCGTGATGCCTGAGTGGCTTGCAATCAGATCCCTGCCTGACTGTCGCTGGGCCTCGGAACGCAGCTCCTCGAGGATGATGGCGTATCGCCGGCTGGGCGAGTTGGTCGCAGTGGCCTGCGCCAGGTGCATCTGGCACCGCTCAGCAAGGTCGAGGAGGGCGGCACGGTCAAAGGGGGGCGTCTTGGTGCCGCCGAGGCTGGGGCCGCCGCACTGAGTCTGCTGCTGTATCTCCCAGGCGTACGTTACCACAAGGGCGCAGAAAGTCACATAGTGCGTCCACCAGAAGGCATGAAATATGGGGCTGTCGCGAGCCAAGCCGTCGACAATCTCGAGCACCGTCTTGGCGGCCATGACGCACTCGGCTACTTGCCTCTCGCTGCTGCTGCCGCTGCTGAAATTCCCGAGCAGGAAGAAGCGGTTGGCGTGCATGACGGCGTGCGAGTAAGCGATACGCAACACGATGCACTGACGCCGGAAGCTGGGGATCAGGCTCGATGGCCGGACCGCCCCGAGGTGAGGGGGCAGGCTCGCCTTCCAGCTGTGAAGCCTTTCGCACAGCCTGTGCGCTGCCGACACTCGCTCTTGCTCTGATATGGGTCGAATCGTGTAGACTTCCCGCGTGATCTTGCCAATGATCTGCGCTATCCTACGTCTACATCAGCATCGACTACCAGGTACCAATGGGAATGAGCAAATTGCTAGTATTAATACGTACTTGGCGTGGAATATGAGAGCCTCGAGGTGACTGTCGAGGTTGCTGTCCACGCGTGACGACGCGGCATCCGGCTGCATGTCCTCGTCATTGATGGCATCCGGAAAGTCCTGGTCGATGTCCTCATCATGATAGTGCCTTGGGCGGCCGAGGATGATGCCGAGGTAGTGATCGAGTATGTAGGCCGTCCAAAAGGTCCTCTTCCGGCACTGTGACTGGATATAGTCGGCAGCAGCATGGTGTCCCGGAGCGAGCTGCAGCTTCCTATTCGCGCGTCGATGATGCAGGCCTAGGGCGCTGATGATCTGCAGCGCCTCTCCAAACACATACCAGCCGCGGTTCAGGCGCGACGTTGTGAGGAGATACAAGACCTGGATGAGTCGCGCCTGGGCCGATTCCAGGCGAGGCAGGCCCTTCTCCTCGGCGCTCAGCCGGGTGCCTTCGCAGAACAGGCGGTCGCTCCGGGCAAGAGATCGCTCCTCGTCGTCGGCGGTGTGGAAACCCCGCGACTTCTCGTGGTGTGTGGTGGCGATGGCGAGCGCTGTGAGGAGGATGGTCGCCTTGGCGCGCCCGATGCCATGGTGCAGGGGCCGGCCGTGGGCAAGGTTGCGCTCGCCAGCGTCAAGCCAGTTCTCCACTGTCGGGCGGTGAATAATGCGGTACGTGGCGATGCAGACGTCAAAGTAGAGTGCTAGCAGCTCGCGCGCCCTCGCTTGCTCAGGGAACCACGAGCGCACATGGACGCCCTCGCAGTTCATGCTGTCGGACGGGAGTGGCCGATCGCCGGCGGCGAATATGGGCTGTTCCTCGGCAGAGTAGTTCCCTGCGTGAGGCACCATCCCGGCCCCGTCGTCGTTGTGAGGCTGTCCATTCGGCCGGGAGAGGCGCTTCCAGGCGCGGTGCAGAAAGGTCAAGCCACTGGTAGGATCAAGCACCTGGCCTTGAATCTCGGTCACGCCCAGGACAGGGGATGCTCTGGACGATGGGATGTGGTCTGCTCCGCTCCTCTCCTGGTGTCGGGCCGTCCGGTCTGGCTCCGGGACGGCAGCACGGGGGGGGACGGTACCGCGGCGGGGCCTCGGGGCAGCCATGGCCGGGGCGGGTTGCACCGACTGCTGGGGTCCGGCGGTGGCTGCTGACAAGCCTGACATGGGTGGCGGGGTGGGTGGCCGGCCGCGCAGGTACTCGGCCCGGTACTGGCACTCTCTCCCCTTCCGGAAGCACGTGTCGCATGGCTCGGTGCCGCTGCACTTGGCCTTCCGGGACTTGCACTGGTCGCACGCCCGGCTCACCTTGGCCTTGCGTGGTTTTGGGGCTCCCGACTCGTCCACGGCGGCGGGCGGCGATGCCGACGCGGAAAAGGAGCCGGCCAATTCCCAGCCCCGCCGTCTCTTCGAAGGCCGAGGCTGCGCGTCAATGGTCACCGTGGCATCTTGATCCATTGTCGCGACGTGGTTGGGTTGTTGCGCGGATTCACGGAAATGGATGGGAACGTGGAAAGCGGAAAATCGGAGCATGACGGAAAATGCAATGCGGGGTTGGGTGTGTGCGAACCGACCCTCGTGATGGTGCAGGTGCGGATTCTTATCCGAGCGGAGAAGGTGTGCAAGAGCGGCCAATCAGCATGGAGGATGCACTTTTGCGTAATGCAAAAAGGGGAAGGTAAGATGCCTGGCAACAACCCTTAGTGCCCCAGATCTGCAAACTTAGTGGAGTTAGTGCCATTTACTTCTGTGGGGAGGCGGATATGCGGGGCCCCAGATTCGGCGGTCGGCAGTGATCTTGAGTCTGCTAATGCTTGTCCCAGGCGGCGGGAAGAAGGAAACAAGAAAGGAAGAAAGAGGGCTCACTGGCGCTGCTCGCACCATTCGGGACTGCAGGCATTGGCGATGATGATTTTCTAGGCCAGTATAAGGATCATCAACGTCTGCCCTCTGGGACCTGGCATTCCTCACTTCAAACTCCCCGGCCCCGGCTTCCATCACTGTCACTGGGCCACAGACAGCGACTGGATTGGGTGACGATAGTTATCGATTAATTGCTTGCCACTCCATCATACCATCCATCATGCTCTCTGCCTCGACCACCTCCGTCGACAAGGTCGACGTGGCCATGGCCGAGAACCGACTCGATGACCGTGGCGGCGAAAAAGCCACAGCCGTCCATGTCATCGACAACTTCCGCGTGCTCGGCTTGACCGACGACGACGCCGCCTTCTACAACAACTTCAGCCCGGAGCGGAGGAAGCGCGTCACGCGCAAGGTCGACTTGCGCCTGGTGCCTATGCTCGCCATCCTCTACCTCGTCTCGCACCTCGACCGAGCCAACATCGGAAACGCCAAGATCGAAGGCCTAGCCGAAGACCTGGGGTGTAGGTTTCCTGCCAGTGGCAACCTGACAAACATCGAACCACGCTAATCGGCCATGTCTTGACATCAGTGGACAACATCCAGTGGAACATTGCTCTGTCGCTCTTTTTCGTGCCTTACATCCTTCTCGGTAGGTGCTCTCAGGGCTGCCTGCCATTTGCCGTTCCACACTGCAGCGAATTCAAGGGGCTAATGAGAGACTATTGGGGGCAGAAATTCCGAGCAACGTCCTCCTCAAGAAATTCTCAAGGCCATCAGTCTACCTCGGGGTGCTCGTCACGGCGTGGGGCATCATCATGACGCTCCACGGCGTTGTCCAGAACTTTGGCGGCCTGCTCGCTGTCCGACTGCTGCTCGGCGTTCTTGAGTACGTGGCTGTGTTGAGCTGACAACTTCATCCCCGTGCCATGTCCTAACTGACTTGTCTTCCAGGGCCGGTTTCTACCCTGGCGCCGTCTATCTCTGCACTTTCTGGTATATGCCTCGCGACTTGGCCCAGCGCATCGCCTGGTTTTATTGCACGAGCGCTCTCTCGGGTGCCTTCTCCGGCTTGCTTGCGGCTGCCATCGCCCAGATGGACGGAGTCGGCGGCTACCAAGGGTGGCGCTGGATTTTCCTACTCGAAGGCATCGTTACCGTTGCCCTGGGCGTGTCTTGCTTCTTCTTTCTTATTGACTCGCCGGAGCGGTCGTCAAAATGGCTCGAGCCCGAAGAGACACGCTTCCTATTGCTCCAACGCTTCATCAAGCAGGGCGGAAAGTTCAGCGAGGAGAAGACGGAAGAGAAGTTTCAGTGGAGCGACCTCAAGGCGGTCTTGTGCAACTGGCGCCTCTACCTGCAGGCGTACCAGCTGCTCTGCATCTCGGCCTGCTCCTACGGCACCAAGTTCACCCTGCCGACCATCACCAAGGCGATGGGCTTCAGCAACACCAACGCCCAGCTCATGACGGCGCCGCCCTACGTGGCCGGCGCTCTCTCGGCCCTCTTCTTCTCGTACCTGTCAGACCGCTTCTACTGGCGCATGCCCTTCGTCGCCGCCCCCATGGCGCTGATCGCGATCGGCTACGCCGTCATCCTGTCCCGCAACGGTGAGCTCGGCGGGTCCAACCTCGGCGCGTCCTTCTTCGCCGTCATTCTCACGTGCATGGGCATCTACCCCGTCCAGCCCGCCGGCTCGTCCTGGGCGGCCAACAATCTCGCGCCCGCGAACCGCCGTGCCATCGGCGTCGCCTTCAACATCTGCGTGGGCAACATCGGCGGAATCATCGGATCCTACATGTACCTCGACAGCGAGAAGCCCAGGTTCCCCACCGGCTTCGGCCTCAGCCTGGCCTTTGGCGTCTCGGGCCTACTGTGCTCGCTCCTCCTGGAACTCAGCTACAAGTGGGGCAACGCAAAGAAGGCTCGCTTGACCGAGGAGGAGGTGAGGGCCCGGTATACCGAGGACGAACTCCTGAAGATGGGAGACAAGAGCCCGCTTTTCAAGTACACGCTGTAGGGGGGAACTGATGCCGTGACTGTCGCGAGGCATCGCATATGTTATGATTGGTGCGGAGGAGCCTGAGACCAGCGGGTTGAGAGAACTGAATACCTTACGCACTTTTCAATATAATCAAGAAGGTTGAGGCCCATGAGTAACTATTGCAAGGCATAACACCGGGCATTTCCTGCTGCAGATTATCACCGTAAATCACTTGGCCGTGTTGTTTGAATGGTTCACCGGTTTGCCGGGAGGCAAACAAACACCCACGCCTTAATTAGAACCTACCTTGGAGTATGCATTGGCACACTCCTGCATAATTCAATGGCTACCTCAGGTATACAGCTGCATGGCTCAAAGCGGAGTCGTCCCGTTGTCCCTCGGGACGCAGCGTTGGATGCGCATTGAGTAAGTGTAATTATTCCGTAGATCGAGTTCATGGATTGCCATGGTTCGACAAGCAGCTAGTGAGTGGGAATCTAGGGTCTGTCTGAGCATTTACACGAGATCTCCGGACCTGATTGGGGAGAGGTCGCGGCCTGTCTCTAGACCATGGTTCAAGACTACTCGTCAAACGGGTCCAGGCGTCGATCCTCCTCCTCCTAGGATTGGCGTAACTCTAGTAGCCACGCCAAGCTACAATAAAGATGGGACGAAATCTTGGATGTGGGGTTAATCCCCGGAGGATTCTCAGAATTGCCTGGGAGAGGCCCAGGACCCAGGAGGACCGGGGAATGGGCCAGTAACCCGCCCTAGCGGCGGCACCGCCGCAACTGTCTGGGCCAAAACTGGACGGGATTGATTCCTGTTGCAGGGCAAAGACCTCGTTTCGACAACAGAGCTACGCTCTACTGGCCTTGACTGAATGGTTTGCTACTAATTGGGCTCTGTACCTACTGTATTAGAGCAACATGATGCTGTAGTTATAGATGTAGAGTGTGATATATTGGAGTTGCCGATATAAGCTGAACGTGGCCTGCAAGAAGCCCCCCCGCTTGCACGGCCTGGTCCGCAGCCTACCTAGGCGTTACATATAGTTTCGGCTAGCCGGGTCCGTAGCCTGGAGTGTTGTTACGTATAGTTTCGGCCGGCCTGGATCGTAGAACTAGAGATTGACTACGGCCTGATGCTGGTAGACTGGTATCTGACTTACTATACTAGTTGTATCTAAGCCTGGGAAGCATAGATACCAGGTAGTGGGCGACTAAGTATATATGCAAGCTGGCGCCGCTTTCTCTTCTAGCCTGGACCCCAACAGCATCATCCTCTATTCACTCCTTTTCAGTTCATCGTCTCTTCGCTCTTCGCTCTTTTCAGTTTCAGCTTTGTAGTCTGGCACTGCAAAGCCTTCTTCTCTTGCCCTCATTCGTCCTTAATTCATTTTCTCTATTCGTATCTCGTAGTAGGCAGGCCCTACTTCGCCAAGTGCGGCCTCCGCTCTCCTGCGTCTTGCCTTCCTCCACAGGCTCTACTTCGCAATGGCTGCTCCCGCAAACGATATTTTGAGATACATCAAGGACGATGATCGGAACAACTACACCCTGGGACGCAAGTTGGGCGAAGGGGGGTACGGTGCCGTTTACGAGGCGACACGCCGTGCAGATCGCCAGGTATGGCCACCCAAAAGCAGCACCGGCAAGCAAGACGTGAATTACTCTTACTAATATACATGCCTGCCTTTAGTTGGTTGCCTGTAAGGTGCAAACCGTCAAAACCAAGCATGATGCTTTCTACGGAAGACGGGAGCTTAACGTCTGGCAAAAGGCAACCTACAAAGCAAACCATGTCGCCCGTTTGTACGACGCCGCATTCAACGACCAAACGGGCCAG
The DNA here is from genome assembly GCA_033296705.1 of Chaetomidium leptoderma. Taxonomy (NCBI): domain Eukaryota; kingdom Fungi; phylum Ascomycota; class Sordariomycetes; order Sordariales; family Chaetomiaceae; genus Chaetomidium; species Chaetomidium leptoderma. The sequence goes on along the minus strand of MU857068.1, from coordinate 24,284 downwards.
GCTTACATCTACATGGAGCTGCTCAAAGGCGGCGACCTCCACAACTTCATGGTCTCCATTTACAAATCCGGCCAGACCATCCACCCGTTCCTTGTTTACCATCTAGTCTCCCAGGTGGCCTTCGGGCTCTCCGAGATACACGCAAGGACCATTATCCACCGGGACCTGAAGCTTGACAATGTCTTGCTCACCAAGAAGATCACGCCCGAGATGAATAGTGGCCTGTGGGAGTTATCCAGGAACGGAACCGTGAGCGGGCGCCTCGAGCCTCACCTCCTTGCTTTGTGCAACATCTTGTTCAAGAGCCAGGACGAGCGGCTGGCAGTCTTGGCTGATTTCGGCCTCTCGCGAGATGAAACCACCGTTGGAGGATCCGTCACCGTCGTCGGACTTCAGTGGAACCCAGCCTACAGCGCGCCCGAGATGGTGTCCCACAATTACCAGTCACCCATGGCCGACATCTACAGCTACGGTGTGCTCGTCTACAGTCTATGCACGACGAGATCCCCCGCCGACAAATCCGACATTGGACGCCTGCCAGGAACATACTCTGCCCTGCAAGGTCTCATCGACTGTTGCATCAGCAGCGACCCTCTCAGACGTCCAACTGCAGGTCAGATAATCGAACAGCTCTGGCCTCTCAAGATGGCGGCAATGGCCGAGATCAGCAGCAGCGTTCAGAGGCACCAAAAGCTCAAGCAGTACGCAGCGGAGATGGCAAGGTAAGCAACAACCCCCCCCCCCCAAAGACAGCAGGGGGACAAGGATTGAGGTTATTGACATTTTTCCCGCAGGGAGCGAAACCGTACTCCACAGGTTAGAGATATGGCGCGAGAGCGCGATGAGGCCGGTAGGCCGGGAATGAAGCGCTACCGGGATGGATGGACCGAGTTGGATGCGCGACGAAGAGCCGAACAGGCCAGGATGGCGCCGCTACGTGAGGAGCATCTAGCCCGGGCCAGGAACGGCGGCGCTGTCCCGCCCGCTCCCGCCCCTCGACCCGCGCGAGCCCAGGCGGGCGGCGGGGCCAGCGAACAGGGCGGTCGTGAGGCCCGGGAGCGTGAGGCGCAGAGGCGGGAGCAGGAGCAGAGGCGGCGGGAGCAGGCGCGAGCAGCCGAGGAGGAGCAGGACAGGCTAGAGAGGAAGCGTCGGGATAGGGAGAAGGCCGAGCGGGAGAGGGCGGAGCAGGAGAAGGAGCGGAGGCGGCGGGAGCAGGCGCGATTGGCCCAGGAGGAGCACGACAGGCAAGAGAGGAAGCGTCGGGAGAGGGAGAGGGCCGAGCGGGAGAGGGCCCAGCAGGAGCAGGAGAGGAGGCGGCGGGAGCAGGCGCGTGCGGCCCAGGAGGAGCAGGACAGGCTAGAGAGGAAGCGTCGAGATAGGGAGAGAGCCGAGCGGGAGAGGGCCCAGCAGGAGCAGGAGCGGAGGCGGCAGCAGCAGGCGCAATTGGCCCAGGAGGAGCAGGAGAGGGAGCGTTATGAGCAGGAGCTGAGGCAGCATCGGCTGAGGGCGCAAATGGCCCGGGACGAGCAAGACAGGCAAGCGAGTGAGCGTCGGGAGATAGAGAGGCAGCGGCAGCGTCGCGGCGGCCCCTCTCGGGAGGAGCAAGAGAGGCAGCCTCAGCGTCGCGGCGGCCCCTCCCGGGAGGAGCAAGAGAGGCAGCCTCAACGCCGCGGTGGCCCCTCCCGGGAGGAGCAAGAGAGGCGAGACAGTGACCGTCGGGAGACGGAGAGGCAGCGGCAGCGTCGTGGCGGCCAGTCCCGGGATGCTGATGGCCCTGAATACATCGAGCGGAGGATGGACGAGTTACGCGTCGACGAGCCGCCTCCCAGGCGGGGTGTACGCTACGTGAATCCCCGTGTAGTATACGCTTCCCCGACAGATCCTAGAGATAAGAGGCCCGCTTGAGGTTGGATCCTACACCTGCAGATAGAGGATGGAACTCCTTACTCAATATAAATCCCAAGGATACTATCTTATATCTTTACTACATATATATCGGAGTTATTTGATCACTGTAGCGCTATACTACCTTTTTCATCCCTCTTTCTCTTTTCGGGGTTTTGGGAGTTTTCGGCCTTTTTCTTGTTGTTTCTTTTTTCTTTTTTTTTCCCCAATTCTTTATTTTTCTGTTTTGTCAAATTCGAATTGAAGAATGTAGAGGGCAGCGGCTCGAGTTGGTTGGATCATAATAGATAAGGTAGAGTTGCCGCCCCGCGGCTTGCCCCTATTTACCAGTACCTACCTTAGCTCACCCGGCCGCCTTAAAGCGGCCGGAGCCCTGGCCGGAGCCAACCGTGCAACAGTGAACTACCGTATTCTGCTGGGAATAGCAGTAAGGGAGGAAGTTGCAGTTCGGTTGAAAAGGGCCTAGCTCTTAGAAACAGGAGTCGTGCTATAACGTTGTCTCTAATAGTCCCAATGAGCCTTGATATTGTGACTAGACAATGATTGCGACGCAACCTGGAAGTTAGCTTCGAGCTATCATAGTGATTCTCGAGCACCGGTCCTTACCGCCGGGGCGCCGATTACGGTGCTCCTGCCCGGCTTTAAATGTTGAACTTGAAGCACTCCTTCCTCTCCAGGAAACATGCTGAACAGATCTCAGTTCACCTCACGGTGCCCCTTCCGTTGGTGCCCCTTCCTTTGGTGTCCCATCCCTTGATGCGAGCAGTCCGCGTCATTGGGGTGGAAAGAACTGCAAGTGCAGGTGTCCAGCTCCAGGTATTTAAACACCCAACTTTGTTCTCCGACTCGTTGGTCCTCTTCTTCTCTCTACAAGTTCAAGTGAGTGGGTCCTTACCTCCATGACCAGGACATGGGATCATGCAGCTACATTTTTCTCCTTTCGCTCCTTGGGCATGTGACTTGCTGATGTTGGTCCCCGTGTCATGCACTGTCATCCTGTCTATTACTTCGGATGGAGACGGGAAAACCCCCCTGCTTCCTGGTGTTTCCCAATGCCAACCCCGTGAAATAGACTAATGCCTGAATCGGGACCCCATCCATGAATGTTGCGGGTTTCCGGGAGAAAAGAAGCTGATGGGAGCGGTGATGCCCGATGTTTGTCTTTGACATACCATGATGCCCGGGCTCGGGGGCATCGTCGGAGCCCGGAGCTGCGCATGCGCCCGAACCCCAACGTCACCTGATAAGTCCCAACCGGTTGCTGTTCGACTCATTTCATTAGTTCCTCATTATGTTCTGACAAGCTGGGAGGGTGCACTTCAGACACCAAAACATTGATCGCTTGCCGTCTCGAAAGGCAAGCATTATACCTCCTAATTCCTTGCCCCCTTGAAAGGCGAGCGCAGTCCCGCGGGTTCAATTGAGCGATGATGAAGCTGAAACTGAGCTCACAGTTGAATCTAACGACGGCTAGCTCCTGCCAACATTCAGTCCTTCCTGAGCAAGTGCCCCGAGCCGCTCAATTTCTCGGAGCAGCCCTACCACCATCACTCCTTTTTTGATTTCAAGTCCCTTCTCGGGCCTACCCCTTGGCCCTCTCGTTAATAAACTACCGGTATCCCTCTCCCTTCACTCAGACTATCACCGGAAGAGCGTCCCGCACGTTGCCATCTGAGCCTCCGGGGCCTGTTGTGCAGCATGCAAACAGCCAGGAGGCTGTGCGTGTTTCTCTAGCCACGTCGCTCGCCCATACCTGTAAATTATCAATGTGACCATGTCATTCGAGCTGGCCAAGACCGTGGACGCAACCGTGGTTAAGTTCGGCCGTTAGTGCGCGCATCAGGGGAAGATTAGTGTCCCCTTCGATTTCTTTCGGTTCCGACTCCTAGATGCATTTCAACGACAACTGACGGTGTTCTGCTGCGGGATACGCGATTCGAGGGCTGTCGGTCGAGGAGGAAGGCACACGATCAAAGAGGTGGCGTAAGATTGGATTCATGGACTATTAACGTCTAGTCATCCTGATAAATGCCGTCGCACGCATTTGGGGGAGGAAGATATCGGGTTTAGCAGGCCGCTTCATTCCGTCACCTTGTCGACGGTTGTCCTAGTAGTGCCAAGAGGGAGGACAGCATGATCCAGCATCTGAAAGAAAAACATGGGATCGAGGTCAGGAACTGAAGGCTGAGATCACGAGTCTCTACCCACGATCGTACACAGTGGACTGAGCGGCCAGTAGTTGGAGAAACAGGGGATTAAGTCGCTCTTGCACACCGATACGAATCTATCTAAATTCCTCGTCTTCCGGCTATTGGAGAGCAACGACGTCAAGGCAATCCCTTTTCCTGTCCACAAGTGGCTCTCCGCTACACTATTAGTTTCTCAAACTCGCCAACCAGTGAATCTCTTTTGATCACTTCGACTCGGACGAACTAGAAACAAAATCGGCCAATTGCAATCCTCCCATCATGCCTTTCACTCTGGAAGTCAGAGCGCTAGTATGCTTCAGAAGAGAAGAGATCTCAGTCTTTCGAGCAATGTTATATCCAGGACGGTCCCTAGGAGAGGTGGCGGCCTCAGCACACTGATGAACTTCGTGACGGCCGGAGTCATGGTCACACCAAATCGGGCACTTGATTGCCCCAACTCCCCTCACAAGCTTCGAGAGGCTGAAGTCCTCGAAATGATTTCCCGGCAAATGATCCAGAAGCTTGACGTCATTCATTCCCTGGATCAACGCCCCAAGCTGCATTGTGCGGCACGGAATATTGCATCCTTCGCGGCCGTCAATGAAACCTTGCTTGAGATCGTGAAGCCCGGCAGAAATCGTATCGACCAAGTCTCTTCGCTGTTTGTTAACCCGGTCTACGCCCGAGGTTGTTAGCCATTATTTCCAAGCGAGTGGCCGTTATGTGGAGTATCTTACCAACCACTGCGGGTGGAATAGGAAGTCCCAGACTCGATATATCTCCTTGACCATACTGAATCGCAACCTGGGTGACGTGCATGAAGATGCCCGCGTCACCAAAGACGCAAGAGACGCATATCCACAGCGCACTGTCCCTCTTGCTGCACGTAGTGATGAGGAGAGCCTTACTCAGGTGGTCGATCCAGAACATGCGCAATAGTTGCATTGCCTCGTGGACAGCGTAGTAGTCGACGATGGTGGCAATTTTGGCGAGCATCTCCAGCGTAACCGTCATTGGGACCCGCAGGTAGTGGCCGTGGAGAGCGTTCAAGACAATCGTCATGGCTTCCGTATCCCAGCCGTTGGTACTATATTGGAGTTCGCCAGTACTTGTGTCGCCCTCCTTCCACCCTCCAGTGAGAGCCGCCTTGAATATCGGGGAGGCCAAGATGAGATGATGCGAGGAGACGCGGAATGTTATCGAGTTCGGCGCTGCATTGTCCTTTTTGCCTTCTTCTTTGCCTTCTTCCGCTGATGCTTGCTCGACGGCCTCTATGGCAGGAAACGAAGAGGCCGTCTCCTCGGTGGCAGGAATGAGGTCGTCGTGCAACACAGCAAACAAATCGTTTGGATCATTCAGCGTGAAGATAGTATCCCCGGAAGGGTCCATCGTATGGTCGCACATCGTACCCGAAGTAAGGTCGGTAATAGAAGATGCGGTGTTGGAATTCCGAGTGTCGAGGTCTGCTTCAAGATGGTTCTTTGTCGGAGGCATCCAATGTCCTATCAATATTAGGTACTTATCTTGGAGCAACGGACCGTAGGATAGCTACCTAATTGAGGCCTTGTTGAATCTCAGTATCAAGACTGCGCGTGGAGGCTGGTTGGTCGGGAAAGCGCATGCAAAGCCCTTGTGGTTCCGCGTGCCTGCCTCGTTGACGTGGCTGTCGGCCTCAATGCAGTGGTTATCGTGTAATTGGGCGCTCATGTGATTGGGCGCTCAAAGCTGGCGCGTTTGGTGTTACGCGAGGGGCGCCCAAACGCGGGGGGATGCAAGAGAACCTTGGTAAGTTTGTATGGCGATTCGGGAAAGAGCCGATCAGCCGTGTGAAGTGAGCTGCAGCACCATCACCAAGCGTGGTGAATGCCGTGGTTGCTACCTATCTCTGTCGTGGCACGGTGGCGGCGCAGATAGCAACACCAAACACCTGCACTGATTGAACTCAGCTAATTAGGTACCCTACGCTCACCCCAACAACCTCTTGCAATGCAACTGATAAATGGCACATACGGTATATCCACACGATCCGGTGACTCTGTCTCCAAATACTCTACCCGGTCAGTGTATTTTATCTAGCCAAACCAACAAGAAAAACGGAGGAGAATGCCACTCAATAGGAGGCCCATATGCTAATGAGTACGAGAGCATCCTCACGGTGAGCGAAGGAGTCCGGCAAAGATAAGTATACATTTCAAGTTCTAAACGGAAACCAAAGAAGAAAAGGAACATGACAATTAAAGAAGACCGAAATCATGGTTTCGTACGTTGCCAGCGCAACCTGGGCAATTTCTCTCACCCCGCCTACCTATCCCCTCTCACTCGACGTCTCCCTGCCGCTGGCCGTCTTTTCCGCATCGGCTTGCGACCCGCGATTCCCCGCCTTCCAACTTGCCGCTGTCCACCCCTCAGTGCCGAGGGTGAGGCCGGGGTGGAAAGCCGTCAGAAGGATGCACGCCAAGACGATCATAGTCCCCTCCAGCACCATGAAAGTGACCTCCTCGTTGGCCAGAGGGCCATTGAACCCGCCCGACAGCTCGGCGCAGCGAAAGACGCAGCGCACAAAGATGAAGACGCCGGCGAGGAAGATGGCAATGATAAAGTTGGGCTGCAACGACCGCCGCCCCCGCAGGTCCGCAAAGGCCGGGTTCAGCGGCGGCTGGACGCCGCTCCGGGAGCGCACGCGCATCCAGAACTCGAAGCTGAGCAGCGAAAAGAGGGCCAGCGAGAAGACCTGCCAGGCCACACCGGCGACCATGGTGTTAATGCCGGCCTGGAGGGACGGCGAGTCGAACGGCACAACGGACGCGACGGCGCCGCCGGCCGCCTGTAAGATGAGCGCCACCATGTCGCACACAATGAAGATGTACGTGTACACCTGTGGCCGGAAGCGCGCGCGGTCGGGAGCGTAGATGACCACAAGTCGCGAGAGACTCAGGTAGATGCCGGCGGCAAGGAAGGCTGGGCCGATGGTGAGACAGACGAGGTACCTATTTTAGCAGTGGGACGGTTAGGATTGACTCCAGCCTAATAATTTTTTTGGGGGGGGGAAACTTACATGATGAAATACGTGTTGGTAAACATGTTATCCCGCATCAGAATGCGAACGATATACCCAAGCACCTCGAGGATGATACCGCCCGACATACAAATCAGAAAACCCCATGTCTTGTAGCGGATGCCAAAGTAGAGCTGCGGGATCAGACAAAGGCCGAACACGGCGGCAAACACGGCGTTGCCGGCCAGCGACGGAAAGTACGACATGGAGCCAAGAAAGTAGCCATCGATCTGGAGTGGACAGGTGCACGACGTGCACAACCTGGGGTTCAGGAGGAGAGACTGGTTGAAGTTGGCGAGTGTGACACCGCTCCAGTCGGGCGTTCCCGTTGCGCAGACCATCGTGTATGCGTGGCGAGTGCTTGTCCGCACCCAATGAGGTGGGGGTGTTGGAAGTAAGGTGTGTCCTGTCTTGTTTTGCTTGTGATGTCTCGCAGTAACGGCTTGTTGACGCTAAGGCATGTCTCAGAAAGCTCAGATGAGTTAAGTTCGCTGCGGATTCGAGAAGGTAGAAAAGGGAATAAGAGAGTCAGGGGCATTTATAATTCATCCAACGGCCATTACCCAACTCAGCCCCAATCACAGATTACTTGCTGTGCTGCAGTTGGTGGTTACGCGTCAAGACATCGATTCGTTCGCTACCTGGCAAGGCTCTTGTTCTGACAGGGCGGCAGGGACGCCAAGTTGCCTAGAAAATGTGTGAGACTCCCACGTGCGAGTAACATTGAAGTCTCGATGCTTTCCCCGGCTCCCGTCTTTTGACCACAGAGTGGATGTATCACGCAGATGTATATGCAGTAGTACACCCTCGATTTAGTGACTATAAACACTAGGTCGCCCTGAAAACTGGGAGGCTTCGTCTCTTCGCGTCTCTTCCAATTTGCTTGCAAAGCCTGTTGGAACAATGGAGGGCGGTGGGCGTTGAAAAGGATCCTCCCTAAGTCGTGGTGGAGCTGAGCTGAGCACTGCCGCACGCCGCACGCGGCACGCCCGCGCCTCGAGCCCACGTCAGCTCGAGCCAGGGTAGGATTGGCCGTCCCAAGATAAGATTGGTTGCGGTGAAATCGTGCATCATCTCGGTTCATTGGACGGACGAATCCATTGTGTAGTAATTAATCAGTTACCCATAAAATGGACAGCCAGTTTTGTGACTTTCTCTTGGCCCATTCTCGGACGAGGCCAGACAGATTGGGAGGGGAGATGTACCAAAAGGTGGCGCGTTTATTAGGAGGCGTGTCAGAAGAACACTATGGGTTGTCTTTGGTTGACTGAACGCACGGAGATGAGGCTAGCACGATGACAGCGTGCCACGGGGTGAACCAACACTGATCCTATTAATAATTTAATATACGTATATCGAGAAGCAGAAGGTTGCCTCCTGTTGCGTTATTGGCCTCGGTGGTCAGCGCAAGGAAGGGCAAGTCAACGCAAAACACTAAAACCTTACGGCAACCTCTCATCTTCTCGCTTTAATCTGGCAAATATCTACTCTAAAGAAAGCTTAAAGTCTCGCATGACTTGGAGCCCGACCAACCTTGCCTTGCAGGTCATCCAACCAAGACAAAGTAGTTGGCGTGGTGCGCGACAGAGGCGAGCAGCTTACGCTCGAGAATATTCACTTGTTTATACCGGGTGCCAAATTGATTGTGGGTTGTGAGTGACGGCCATATCATGATGTTTCTTTAGTGACTGCAGTGAGTGGTTCCCACTCCCCCGGTCCTCCCACCCCCGGAACTCAAAAGCTGACAATATTGGCAGTCGGCGTCGACGATGAGATTGTCGACCTGCAGAGCGCCCAGGTAATCAGCATGGATGCTGTAATCAGCCAGCGCCGCGGAAAGCACAAACCGAATCGACTTCAAATCCCTTGTCGACATATTCCGTCTCGCGAATTCGACGGCGGAGATGCAGATCTGTTCTATATGCTTGTTTGTGAGCTTGATGATCCTCACTGACTTTCTGTCATGAAGGTTTACTGGGCTTGGTTTATTTGGCTGGTTCCCTTTTGCCCCTTTTCCATAAACCATAACACTCGCTGTTGTCTATTACAATCACTGTGTACATTACCTATCTTTCCAGCTGGTATTATCTCCAGCCAGCCAGTGCATCTTTCAGTCAAACACCGAGAACAGTTCCTGTCGCAGCGCTAATGCACTTGGTTGGTGGTCTGGGAATCGTGCTCACATTGGCGCATCAAACGCATTCCAAGGATTCTTGCGCATCGTTCGGACATCTCAACCCCCCGTCACCAGCCGTGTCCGGGCGCTTTTCTAAAGTGTGTCCGAAGACAGCGTCCGAAGACAGCGTGAGAACCGGACTCAGCTCTTATAAATCACAGCGTAACTGATATGCTAAGAAATGCTGGGCGAGGGGTTGATGTCGCGTTGCATAAATGGCCTGTTGGACCTCCCTTTTCCTCCCCTCAGAGCAAACTTGTGTGATCCCACCTTTCGTTTCTACCTTGAAAATCCACTTACCCGCGCAGGGGGG
>MU857068.1:0-14636 GCA_033296705.1 Chaetomidium leptoderma | reverse complement strand
TGGTAGCACCACAGAATATATAGGATGCCAACGTGATCTATAGTCCGAAGGTGAAGTGGGTTCCTCTTGCGCGGTGGGTCGTCGATGGAAACGTCTGGACATCGTCGGGCATATCGGCGGGCATTGATGCTACACTCGGTTTCATTGGAGAGGTGTATGGGAAGAGAATGCGACGTATGTGGCGAATACGATGGAGTACGAGAGGCACGAGGATCTAAGTTGGGATCCGTTTTCGGACATTTTCGATGTTCCTGGTGCGAAATAACTGGATACGGAGGGCCCCAGAGGTTTCCGGCCTTCCAAGGGCAGATTCAAACATCTGCTAACATGCCTCGCTGTCCATATAGAAACTCCCCTCGCCGGGCTCTGGCAACCGCTGCCCATACCTCCCATACCTCCCATTCCTCCCATACTCTTGGTCGTGGGAGGATGTGACATATTCTTCATCTTGACAACACGATGATGGTCCGTTTTCCCAATGATCAGCCACTGGAGCTATGCAGCGATCTTGTAGAAATGAACAAGCAGAGGGAACCGCAGACTAAACACCTATCTAGAAGTCTAACGATATTAGCGGGAACACCGTGATAGTCGTGATATTATTCGGGTACGACACTAAACGGGGGGAGAGAGAGACTCACAACTAGTGATATTTAAGGGAAATACACTTGACGCTATTCTAGGACGATTGATGCCTGCTCTCAGCTTTGTTGAGATGCAGGCCTACCTACCTATGGCTGTGTGATAAGGTGTGAAGTGGTTAATACAAGCAGGTTTACAGGGCAACGAATTATTCCGTAATGTATAGAATATTATTACTGAATACCTTACTTAACTATATGGAAATGCGAGGTTTTTTGCTTGGCTGAGCTTGGTTCATTGTCTCAAGTTCTCAACTGCCCACTGTGCCCAGTGCCCAAACCAAGGCGTGTACCAAATCAAACAAAGCAAATCTGAAGCTGTATTTGCGTTGATTTGGTCCAGATTTGGGAGATTTGCGTTGTTTGGATTTACTCACCGAATCGCCTAAAAACCCATCTGCGGGCATTGCAGGCATTGATGGCGCACTTGGTTAGCTCGGTTAAAGTGGTGATACGACGCTTCCTGCAGCTGCAAAATGGGCACCATTTGTGGGCTATGGGTGCCAAATTCAGGGGAACTATGGTAAATGCTCCGTTTAGTTGTCGCGTTTGGTGGCTGTTGTGGCTGTCGAAGGGCACTGTTGTGTGGCCCAGTGACTACCTGTATGTAGGCTTGGCAAATCCGGCAAATCCAGTCAAATCAAATCTGGGAGCTTTTTTGCTTGCCAAATGGCTCTACTCGGTAGGGCTCCAAAATCGCCAACCTAACAGACTTCCGCCTGTTAGGTAGGGATGCCAAGTCCCCCAGAACTATCAATTCCCCCAGAACTATCAATTCCCCCAGAATTTCTGGGACTTAGCTTACCATACAATTTGCTAGTAAATTAAAGTCTCCATGTTTTTCAAAAAAACTGGGTACTTGCAGAAAAATGGGAAGACTTCGATTTTGGTGCGTTTTGCTAGTAAAGCTAAGTCCCAAAATTTCTGGGGGAATTGATGGTTTTGGGGGACTTGGCATCCCTGCCCAACAGGCGGAAGTCTGTTGGGTCGGCGATTTTGGAGCCCTGCCGAGTATTTGCGTTGATTTGCGTTGAGTTGCGTTGTTTGCGTTGGCTAGATTTGATTTGGTACACGCCTTGGCCCAAACTTGTGCCAGGGTCCCCCCCCTGCCCCACGTTCACATATTCAGCTGCAGGGCCGAGGCGCGCTCGGGAACTTGGAAGCTGTGGGACCGACCAGGGGGTACGGCGCGAATTTCTAGCGCCATGTATTTTCCTTTTTTGAGGTGATCCCCACACCCAACCTGGAAGTGCGTCTCATCACTCGCCAACTGCACGTTCCGGTCGTCATCCGCCGTCATATACGGCCAGCCATGGGACGAGCATTGCGCCTCGCGCGCCCTGCAGGGCTTCTAGCAGCGCGTTGCGCGCCCGCTGTGCCATCGGCTCTCGGGTCGCTTCGGCTCTGGCAGCGATGCGGCGCCCAAACGGCCGCGCCGCCGACCAGCTTCCACAACCAGCTGAGATTTGGTCGTCTGAGCACGACAGTCCGGTACAGTCACACAGTTGGCGAGACGCCAAGCGAGACAGTCAACGAGACACCGAGCGGGGTGGTCAGCGACACACTGAGCGAGACACCGAGCGAGACGGTCAGCGAGACGGTCGACACGACGCCCACGGAAAAGGACTTCAGCGAACCGTGCGATGCTGAGGCCTCGGCCACCGTCAAAAGACACAGATCGGATACCGGGGTCGTCGAATGGGACGACACTCGGCTGAGGTTTCGGTTCTGGGACGGCGAATGGACCCGCGATCTCTCCTTGAGCCCCCTTTGGCTGCGCGACTCGTGTTCTTGCAGGCTCTGCATCGACCCCCACTCGGGCCAAAAGAACTTCTCAACCACCGACCTGCCCGACACGCCGAAAATCGCGCATGCCGAGCTGACCGTTAATCGCTTCCTCAAGCTGGTTTGGGCCGACGACGTCCCGAGTGGGGGCAAGCCGCACAAGACCGTCTTCACTGCCGAAGAAGTGGCGGCTTGGCAACAAGAGGAAAAATGGCAGAGGGGACGCGTCGCGCTGAAGAACCCGGAGAGGATCCCCTGGGACCGGGCCATGTATGAGGCCATGCTGGACGAGGGGCGTTGCCGCGTGAGCTACAAAGACTGGATGAAGGGCAAGGCCGCCTTTTGGGACGCCTTCACCGACCTTCGCCAGACGGGCTTGATCTTCGTCACAGGTGTGCCCACCAAGGAGAATGAGGTCGCACACGTTGCAAACCGCATCGGGCCGCTGCAACGCACCTTCTACGGCTCAACATGGGACGTCAAGTCGAAGCCGCGGGCCGAGAACGTGGCATACACGAGCAAGTTCTTGGGTCTGCACCAGGATCTCATGTACCACGACCCCGTGCCGGGGCTGCAGCTCCTACACTGCCTCTCCAACACCTGCGAGGGCGGCGAGTCGCTTTTCAGTCACGGCGTCCGCGCGGCCTATGAGCTCAAGCTCACCGACGCCAATCACTACGACAGCTTGACGAAGCACAAGGCTTGGTTCGGCTATCGAAAGGGGCAACACCACTATTTCGCCGCGCGCCACACCATCATGTCGGTCGCCACCGGACATCCCCGGGAGACGCGGTGGGCGCCGCCGTTCCAGGGCACGTTCCAGATGGCCTCAACCGGGCCGCGAACGGACGTCCTACTCAAGTGGAAGCGCGCAGCCACAGCGTTTCAAGAGATCGCCGAGTCAGAGTACAACATGGTGGAGATAAAACTCAAGGAGGGCGAGTGCGTCATCTTTGACAACCGGCAGATCCTCCACGGCAGGCGGCAGTTCACCACCGGCGAGGGCGACCGGTGGCTCAAGGGGGCCTACATCTCGCAGCAAGATTACCTCGCCGCGTCCACCAGACTTTCAGAACACATGCAGTCTCTCGGTATGGCACTGCCTCCGTCGCGAAGCCACTGGAAGGAGGAGGGCACGGTCGTGGAGAGCCTGCGGCAGCGGTCCCGATCCCGCGCTAAGGTCCCAGAACCGGCCGAGATTCCAGAGCCGATCCCGAGAAGAAAGTCCGAACAGGCCCCAGAGCCGACAGAGACCAAGGAATAGCTAGTGCCGAGATAGGGGACCTAGCTAGCGCAAACAAAAAGGTCATTGCTCCCACCTTGACAAAAGTCGAACAACATCACTTAGCAAGAGCCGTGAATATTCACACAAGCAGACTGCTGCAGCAAGTCATTGAGCCGGGACAAACGCAATGTGTATTGACATGTCACCACATGCTAGCAGTCGGCTACCACGAGCTAACCTAACCACTGCCCGAATTTCTCCCTTTTTTTCCGTTCTTCTCCTTCCTCTCTGCTTAAGCAGCAATCGTGACCTCAACCTCGACACCAGCCTCGATGTTGATGATGATCTGCTTGACAATCTCGGTGGGAGCAGTCAGGTCGATCAGGCGCTTGTGGATGCGCATCTCGAACAGATCCCAGGTCTTGGAACCCTCACCGCAAGGGGTCTTGCGGGTCTTTTACCACGGAAAACTCTCTGTTAGCCCCTCTCCCTTTTTTTTTTGTTTTGTCCTTTTTCAGAATAGCAGCAACATACCATGATCTTGAGGGTCTTGGTGGGCATGCGGACGGGGCCCTTGGCGCGGAGGTCCTTGTTCTTGGCGCGCTCAATGAGCTCCTGGCAGACCTTCTCGAGGGCCTGCACCTTGCGGGAGGTCAGGGTGATGCCTGTGTGGGATCTGTCGTCAGTCGCGATGTTTCCCCAAGACGGGGTAGGGGAAGAGCTCGGCGGGCTACGGACGGATCTTGTGGACCTTGGGCGCCTCGCCGAAGTCCTTCTCGGGCTTGTTGTAAGACATTTTGACGGATTGGTCTCGGGAGGTCGAGGAATGGATTGTTGGTTAGACGGAGAGAGTGCCTTCAAGACTCGAACGCGTGATGGTTCAGCTGCGAAATGGTTAGCTACAAAATCTCAACGATGCCATCGCAGAAGCACTGCATTGGTCCCCGCCCTTCTTTGCGTATTGCGCTCGACAGAGAGGGGCCGTCCGGGGAGATATCCAGGGCCACATACCGGTTCGGCAAAGTGATGAAGGCGAAAGGCGTTTGTTTGGTTGTTTGGCCGAGATTTCACTATCGCGAACTTTTTTCCATTTTCCGCATTTTTTGGCGATTCCGATCTGGTGGGGTGACTTGGCGAGGGCATGGCTGAGACCCACTCAGATGTGGCGCTTAATCGATGGGCTGTGGCTTGTCCAGATCCCGGTCCCCCTGCATTTCCCCAGAAAAACAGTCAATGACACATCCGGTGAGAAGCTGCAGCGCTCACTCACTGAGGGGCAATTCCTTCACCCACCAGGCTCGCTGCATCAACAGCCATAAATCTTCGCTTCTCGCATTCGATTATTTTGGCCGAAATTCCATTTGTTTATCTCCTCTGGGTTTTCGCAGGATTTTTCCCACCTTTTCTTTTCGCAAGCCGAAGCTTTGTTGAGCTGCTGTCACCACTGGAGCAGGCCCCTCGTTCGAGTTTCTGTTTGGTTCTCCTTGGCAACCCCCTGCCCCTGACAGGTCAACATAAACAGCATGGCTTCCTCGAAACTCCCTGCCTTTGCGCTCTTCCCAATTGCGACCTGGAGGGACCAACTTTTGCCCGATGAATGGGTTGCTTGTCTGAACGCGTGGCTCGCCCTTTTAGACAGCCACCTCTCGCTGTCAGACCCAGACTTTTTGACCGTCTCAGCCAAGGATGGCAGCCTTGAAGCATTCCTGAGCTCTTTTACCAGAGAGGTTGCACTGGGCGGCGCTAGCGTTCTCGGTTCTTCTCCCTCAGCAAGGAGGCTCTTAAAAGAGTGCCTCGCCCTTGTCACCAAGCTCCTGCAGTCACCGTCGCCACCTTGTGGATTAGCACAATGGGAATTCCTCGCCGACTTAAGCCGGGCGTATGGGAAGAAAAAGGTTGAGCCGCTACTCGAGAATCTGTCGGCAGCTTCAAAGGGGTATTTGGACTCGTCTTTAGCGACTGCCAAAAGGTTCCTCGTCAAAAACCTCGATGCCGGCCTCGACGGAGGAGATCTCAAGGGAATCGAGGAACGGCTGGAGAGGGTGAACGACCTAATTCGCGTTTCTCCCTCAATCGCCGGATTCTTCCTTGCCGGCAGCGACTTTGTCGACGGTCTCATCAGCTGCTACAAGATCACGAACCCGCCACTGAGGAGAGCCTTGATCGCGACGACCTATCTATGTCTGATTGGTCTCGCCGAGGGGCAGAAGATGTCGGCTCTGACGGACCAGCTCTACTCGCTCAAGGCTGCCGCAGACTCACACAAGGCGGGGCCTCTCAATGTCAACGATTCCCTTGTGGCCGAGCTCGTGACTTCCACGCCCCTGACTCAGCGACTGCAGCGCAAGCTCGAGGAATCCGACAGCGGCTCGAGCCGGTCCAAGTCGGTCCTCACCGAACTCGGAACCTTCAAGAAGCCAGGCGGCGGCATGTCCAAGCCCAAACGGCTCGTCAAGCGTAAAGTCGACAAGGGCAAGGGCCTCGCCGAGTACGACGAAGCCCAGGCCCAACAAGAAATCCACATCCACCACATGAGCCAGATCTCCCAAGTCCAGGACCTCTTCCCGGAGCTCGGCACGGGCTTCATCTCCAAGCTCCTCGACGAATACACCCACAGCACCGAAGAAGTCATCGCCCACCTCCTCGACGACTCCCTTCCACCGCACCTCCAATCCGCCAACCGCGCCGAAGACCTCCCCACCACCCACAACAATAATCCCGGCAGCACGCGGCAACCCCCGCCGCAGTGGCCAACCCCCTTTCTTCCAAATAACACAACAACAATCCTCAACCGCCCCCCAGAAGAAGAAGAAGAAGACGAAGAAGAAGAAGACCTCCTAACCTCAGCCGCGGCCGCCAGCGGCCGTCTACACCTAGGCAAACGCGGCGGGCCAGGACGCACCGCCGACACCCTGCTAGCCGACCGTTCCAGAGCGCCTTCCAAGGCCGCCATCCTCGCCGCGCTCGCCGCCTTTGACTCGGACGACGACGAGCGCGACGACACGTACGACGCAGCCGACGTCGGCGGGACCGTCGACAGTTCGACTGCGCCTGGGGAGGAGACGCTGCTCGTCGGAGAGGACACCGAGGCGGTGCTGTTCCGCGCGTGGCTGGCCTCGCCGGGGGTGTTTGCGCGGACTGCAGAGGCGCGGCGGAGCGCGGAGCGCGCGCGGTTGGCGGGGGAGACGGGCATGGCCGATGAGGTGCTGGAGGGGTGGGCGGTCATGCTGGAGCGGGACGAAGGCGGGGCGCGCAAGCGGCGGTTGATGGCGCGGTATGGGGAGTGGAATGGGGAGCAGGCGGGTTTGGGGAGTACGGCGTGGCGGGCTGGGGAGGGGGAGGAGGGGAGTGATAGTGCTGCTGGGCCCGGTGGTAGGGGTGGGGGGCAGCAGGGAAGGGGGCGGGGGAGAGGGAGAGGAGGGAGGGGTGGAGGAGGTGCGCCGCCGCCGCCGCCTGTGGATTCGGAGATTGCGAGACGGAGAAAGGAGGCGAATAAGGGGAGTCGGGCGAACCATAACCGGCGGGACCAGCGGGCGAGAAAGATGGCCAGGGGCGGGTTTTGATCGAATGATCGATTGACTTTGTATTACGTAGCACCTGCCTGGCACACGAAACGTAATTCTTCTAGCTGTTCTCAGCGACAAAATCAGTTTCTATAGATCTACCATAGCATTGGTGTGCTAGCCAGCTTTTGATGCTCACAACGTCTTCACAATATCCACCCACACCCAACGCCTAACCATGCTTTTGGATCCATCCCCCCTTAAAAGTCGAACATACAAAACTCCTTCTTTGGTGGCACCTCTGGCATAACACCCCCAGCAAACCTCCCCGTGTCCGCAAACGCCTTCCACTGCCGCATGATATTCGGGTCCGCATACTTGGCCGGCTCACACTCAGTATCAGTCGAATTTGCTGGAGGGCCGTCGGGATTCCAGACCCTGATAGTGCTCCCGTCGAAATTGCGGATCAAGGGCACCGGTTTCCCGCCGCCCTTCGGCTCTTCGTAAAAAACGGGCTTGCCCTTGAACATGCGCAGGGACTTGTCGGGGTTGTGGGAGCTGTAAGTGGAGACATCTGGGTGTTGGCCGGTGGGGTTTGTGCTGTGGTGTCCTTGGCCTGGCGCGGCTGCTGTTGTTGCGGCGGATGCTGAGGTGCTGGGTTGTTGGCCAAAGGGGTTCGCTGGTGGCGCAGCGGTAGTGGCTGCCGGCGCGCCGAACGCTGAAGTAGTCGCTGGCTGCCCAAAAGGGTTGGCAGGCGCAGCGGGTGCGGTGAGTGCGGCGGGTGCGCCAAACGGGTTGGTTGTTGGCTGCTGCTGCTGCGGAGGCTGGCCAAAGGGGTTCGCCGGGGCATTTGCTGGTTGACCGAACGGGTTTGAGGGCGCCGGTTGACCGAACGGGTTGTTGGCAGGTTGGTTATTTGGGGCTGTCTGAGCTTGTTGTGCCGGCTGTGCTGGCTGACCGAAAGGGTTATTCGCCGGCGCGGGCTGTGTGGTAGTCGCAAAGGGACCCCCTCCGGCGGCGGGAGCGCCGAAAGGGTTTGGCTTTGCCCCGAGCGTTGCCGGCTGCCCAAATCCCGACTGGCCAAATGCTGGACCAGCAGGTTGCACCGGTTGCGCTAACGCGGCCGCTCCGAACGGATTTGGCTTCGCTCCAAGGGTGCTGGTCTGACCAAAAGCGCCCATCGGCTGTGCAGGTCTCCCGAAAGCCGTTGACCCTCCTAATGCCGCCGGCTGCCCAAAAGCCGACGCTGCTGGCTGTCCAAAGGCCGACGGTGCAGGTTGTGCCGCCGGCTGAGCGAGGGCCGGGGCACCAAACGGATTTGGCTTTTGACCCATTGCCGCAGGCTGCCCAAATGCGCCGGTACTCGCCGGCGCCGCCGGAGCGCCGAATGGATTCGCCGTCGCAACTGTATTCTGGAAAGCATTGGCCGTATTTCCAAATGCCGCACCAGCAGCAGCCCCTCCCGCCACGTCAAGACAAATGTCTATCCGGTTCGGGTGTGATTTCCCCGCATCGACGATGAACTGTATCGCCGCCGGGATGCTGCTGAGGGTATGCTGAATTTGTTGCTGCGCATTTTGATGCAAGGCTTGGATATCGGCGAGCTGTGTCAGTCAGCAACCGCCCAGAAAGGCTTCTCGCCGGGGGTGAACCTACAGCACCCTGAGGATTCCCCGCCATAGCCCCCAGCATGAAATGTAGCCGTATTTCCTCGGTGCTTTGTTCGCGGGGATAGCCACCCCAGAGTTGTTCTGGCGCGTCCCGCCCGGGGCCATAACATGATAGGATCCATTGTGGTAGCTCGAGCGCGAGGTCTCGGTGGATGATTTCTTCTGTCAAGCCGGGGTATGGCGGTGCATCTGGAGCTGGTCCCGTGTTAACAACGAGCGGTGATGCTTCTAGAGTGGAACCTGTACCTGGGCCTCGCCCACCCATCCCCTGGTTCGACTGTCCTTGCCCGGAGAAGGCGGCGTAGCGGTTGTAGTTTTGCTGCTGTCCTCCCTTCGGAGGGTGCTCAAATTTGCAATTATCTGGAGTTCAGAGGATGCAGCAGTCAGCTCGGAATTTCGTTATGTACCAGCACGGCGTGGCGGCGTGCTATAGGTAGACGGGCACGCAGAGGCTCCCATTGGCGTCGCGACGGGAATCGGTCGAGTTCGCAAACAGAAGAAAAGGAAAAGGCAATCTTCGTACTTCCATAGCGACAGTTGCCCTGCTGGAAGAACCGGCAGACGGTCATTTTGGCTTTGTTCAATCGGTCGTTATTATCGTCGAAACATGAAGTTGCAGTCGACGTTGCTCGACCACGGCGCGGTCTTGTTTGGCGCCGAGCTTCAACAAACACGCGGAAGGTCGTTGTGTTGTGTTTCTTCAGCCTTTCAGCCTCGCAGGACAGACCCACCCTCCCACCTTTCAATTAGCCACGCTTAGCTGTCAGTGGGCCAGTGGCTGAGAAGCCGCAAGGGATTGTGTGGCTTAATGATACCCCCACTTGCCGAACTCGAGCACAGACCAGGCCGGCAGTGAAGGCCGCGGCATGCCGAGCTGCTCCTGGGCATGCGCACGCTGACGTCCATGGTTCACAAGTTTGATGATTGCCTCCACATTCCTTGGAATTGACACTGGCTCACTGGGAATCAAAACCTCCCTATGTATGAGTGAGCTGAGGCAGGCTTGCTTTCGACTTGGAGCCTGGGATGTTGCTGTTGCTGCCAGAGCACGCGAGGACTCAACTTCTCCCCTACTTACACACACACTGCGAGAGACCTCCACAACCAACAAAGTCCAAGTCTGATGAAGTGGCCCCGGATTTTCATGTCTAAGGTTCCATCGGACTCCGCCCCTTTATGGAGCCCCGGGGTCTGGGGAACAGAGCCGCTCGTCACCGAACCGAGTCCCGATTCCGCTCACATTCCGCACAATGCCTTCCCGATGGAGCATTTCCTATTGTCCTTCATTGGAGAACAAGGTCTGAGTAATCCCGGGGCATGGCTGCGAGACCCGAGCTCCCGAGGTGGCGGCGGCCCGGCATGCGATAAGCGATAAAGACCTGCGATCTCACCGTTTATGCCGCGGACAGCCGAGCTGTTTCGCAACACAGTCCCGAGGAAAGGCAGGAAGCGGCGAGACCAAGGCAACTAACTGCCCAATGAGTTGATGTGAAATGGTGCATCACGAGCTCTGCTTACCTCAATTGGCCATTCCTCCGCTGCGTAATCGTTGGCTACTTCCTTCATAAAATGTCGTCTCCCCCTTGAGTCGCATTGCCATCTTTGCCATCTTTGCCTATGGTCAACCGTGGTCAACCAGGGCAGGTACTACTTCACAATGGCATTCAGTGCTGCCCACCTCCAGCTCTGGCTGGGGTTGTTAGTGACCGCCGTCTTCCTCTACGTAAGTGGCCGTGTCGTTGACGGGCGGGCTTACCAATAACAACTACCAAGCTGTGCGTGCACTAACACAAAGAGGTCCATGTCATAGACAACATGTCTCGTCGTCTACCGACTCTTCTTCCACCCGCTGGCCAAGTACCCGGGCCCGTTCCTGGCCAAGCTTACCGATGCGCACATGCTCTACCACGCCTGGAGGGGTGACCGCCACCTCGAGTTCTGGCGCATGCACGAAAAGTATGGCAAGTTTGTGCGCTTCGGCCCCAGCTCGCTCTCGGTCAACTCCAACACGGCCCTGAAGGAAATCTACGGCTTCCGTGCCAACGTGCGCAAGGCCGAGTTCTATGACGCCTTTGTGCATCCGGCTCCCAACACCCACAACGCTCGCGACAAGGACCTGCATGCCCGCAAACGCCGTGTCCTCTCCCACGCCTTCTCGGACGGCGCCATCAAAGAAGTCGAGCGTTATATCCTCGGCAACGTCCGGACCTTTTGCGAGGCCGTCGGTGACTATGGCCGGACGACCCAGCAGAACAAGGGGTGGAGCTCGCCCAAGAATATGTCCGACTGGTGCAACTGGCTGGCCATGGACATTCTCGGCGACCTCTGCTTCGGGAAGGCCTTCCACATGCTCGACCGTCCAGACAACCGGTATGCCGTTGACCTCGTCGGTGTCGCAGCGCAGCGTCACCTTCTGGTAAGCAAGCCCTCGCTGTTCAACAAACCTGACACTTGTCAGCATCTAACAACAAGCAGTGCGGCACTATGCCCATCATCAATAAACTCAGCCTCGACAAGATCCTCTTCCACAAGATCTCGGCGGGGCGAGCCAAGTACATGGCTTACAGTCGCCAGCAACTGGCGGAGCGAACCGCCCTCGGCGACGAGACGGACCGCCGCGACTTCTTCTACCACCTCCTCAAGGCCCGCGACCCGGAAACCGGCCAGGGCTTCACAACCCCGGAGCTCTGGGGCGAGTCCAACCTCCTCATCATCGCCGGCTCCGACACGACCTCGACCGCCATGGCAGGGACCCTCTTCTACCTCGTCCGCCACCCGGCCGCGCTCGCCCGCGTGACAGCCGAGATCCGCGCCAAGTTCCCCTCGCTCGAAGACATCCACCAGGGCGCCCTGCTCAACGCGTGCACCTACCTGCGCGCCTGCATCGACGAGGCCATGCGCCTGTCCCCGTCGGTCGGCGGCCTCCTGCCGCGCGAGGTCCTGGCGGGCGGCATGACCATCGACGGCGAGCGCGTCCCCGCGGGCACCATCGTCGGCACGCCGCACTACACCATCCACCACAACGCGGCCTACTACGCCGACCCGTTTGCCTACCGGCCCGAGCGCTGGATGGCCGACGAGAAGGCCGGCGGCGTCGGCGAGGCCCAGGTGGCGCTGGCGCAGAGCGCCTTTTGTCCGTTCTCGGTCGGCCCGCGCGGCTGTATCGGCAAGGGGCTGGCCTATGTCGAGATGGGCATCACGCTGGCGCGGGTGCTGTGGCTGTATGATGTTCGCAGGGCCGTCGGTGTGGCGGACCCGGGCGAGGGTAAGATTGGTGCCGAGTGGGGTCGCGACAAGGTCGGGGAGTTTCAGCTGGTGGATACCTTTACGAGTATGAAGGACGGGGTGATGCTGGAGTTTAGGAAGAGGGAGCTGTAAGGGGGGTGTTGTTGGGTGGTGACAGGTTTTCGTGCGATTTCGTGTTGGCGGAGTTGGCAATCCTAAATTCTTGGTTCCCGACGAGCATACCGCATAGCACATAGCGAAAAGGCCGTGGTCCAGAATGCAATTCCCTATCGTAGCACTTCGCCGGAAGCTGCCGCAGGCTGTTGACTTTGGTGTTTTGTGTCCGGGAGCTCGATTCGTGGAGAAATGCGGCCTCATGTTGGAAAACCAGGGCGCATAAGCAGTAGATGGCAGGGGCACAGCTGACAGAGGCTCCCTATCATGGATAACATGCCACTATATTATGCCAACAAGATACGGGTATACGGGCATTCGGATACTCGGGAGCTTCAAGGTTCGGAACTGAAAGCTAGGAATAGATAACGACTACGTTGAAACCCTATTCCCGAGCTTATAATATATCTATATTTGATAGAAACCCTAGAAAATAGCTAGATAGAATGGATCAATAGAGATAACGAATATTATTAGTTTAACCTAATTACTTGGTATCTAAATTACCGCTTCCTGTTGCTCCCAAGCCTAGTAAGCTCACTTTCCAAGCTCATTTCTCAGACCCCTTCAGGTGAAGTAGCTGTTGGGTTTTCCAACAGCAGCTACTTTACAATTAGTAGTAATCTCGGCGCTGATACTTTCATCTCGTCTAGCGACCTAGCCTTTTTCGTATACCATTCTCAGATTAACCAAATCTACTACATCTAGTAGATACTCGACCTTTCGAGCCGCAAGGTAGGTTATTGTTTTTCCAATTGTCAAGGTACAAGGCTAATATAATCTAGAATATCTTTAGAATATAGACTTTCCTAGACTTCCCCCCGAGCGCTATAGTTACTCCCGACGACATTATTAATATCTCTCCTCTTACGCCTTCGGATCTCGGTATCAGGTACCTTTAGTCGAACATGCCGATGCTGGCCAACCCCCTGATTGTATGCTCGAACCCCATCACTTCACTGGGATTGATGGCCAGCTCCTCGGGCGAGATGAAGTCGTCCCCGACGGCCCACGGATCACAGAGCTCGCCAAACTTGAACTGCCACGCCAGCTCGGTGCCGGCAGGGCCCAAGAACTTGGTCCACACCTCCTCCGAGACCTGGACCACGGCGCCCCGCTTCCCGGTAATCTCGCACCACTTGTCCATCATCTGCTGGAACGACCACCTCTCGAGCGCCACGTTTGCGTACTTGGCGAATGCGGCGGAACCGGTAGCGAGGGCCTGCCGCACCCAAATGCCCGGGTTGACCGACATGTCACCGGCGAGAAGAACCTTGGCTTGTGGGTCGGTAGCCAGGATCTGGACGTACTGGCCGGTTCCGGGCTGGGATGGGCGAAGAACGGGGACAAGTCAGCATTCGATGTTTCATGACCACACACGACTTTTTCATCTGGACATGGAGAAGTAACTGACGTATTCAAAGGGCTTGATCAGCGGGAAGTAAGCCATGTTCTGCGGATAGTACCCAAAGTAGAGGTACGTTGTCTTGCGCGCCAGCTCGGGCAGCTCGGCCTTGATGCGCGCGTCGACGTTGGCCTTGTAGTCCATGTGCGGGGTCTCGAGCTTGCCGCCGGGGAACACGCGCTTGGCACTCGGCTGGGTTGACCAGAGGTAGTGCTCGAGCGTCGGCATCTTCGCGGCCGCCCGCGCGAGGTTCATGCCGTGGCGCTCCTCAATGTCGCCCGACTCCCACTGCGACTTGCCCGAGAAGAGCGACTCCCACCAGTTGGTCACGGCGAAGACAGCAGCGACGCCCTCGAATGCTTTCTCGAGTGACGCTTCGTCGTCCCAGTCGGCGCGGACTACCTCGACCGAGCCATCGGCAGCCAGCTTCTTCGCCGCCTCGCTCTCTGGATTGCGCGTTATGGCGCGGACTCTCCAGCCGGGCGTCTTCTTCATGACATTGACGACACCGCTGCCCTGGGCGCCGGTGCCGCCGGTAACCGCAATGATCTTGACGTTGGACATGATGAAGCCAACCTTTTTTTTGATCGTCTCCGTGTCAGGGACTGCGTGGATTCTTTTCTCGAAACTGAAGCAACGCAACGTGCCGAGCCGTCAGTGGCAACAGTTAAAAGGAAAGATGTGGACTGAAGTGAAAAGAAAAGGTTGCGAAATTACAAGTAGCGAACCGAAACAAGGGGTGGTTGTAAACAGTAGCTCAAGAAGGTTACCTACCCTTATAAAGGTCTCGACTGCGGGGTTCACGGCCATTACCTCCGGGGTGACGCGGGTTTGTAAGTGATCGACATTTTAGCTCAACCTAGGTAGGCTCCACTGAACTAACTGGAAGGTACTCAAAGTTGGAACTGGTTATATGGGTGCAGGAAGAAGGCAGGAAGCAGTGATGAATCTGGTGGTGTCGCAGGGCTTGGCGCGCTGCCTGACGGTCAGGCGTCAGGCGCCTGACCG
>MU857067.1:349-46675 GCA_033296705.1 Chaetomidium leptoderma | reverse complement strand
CCCCCCCAAAAAAAAACAATGGCGCCCCTCTCGACCGTGTCGCGCGCCCTCGCGCGGTCCGCCGCCGCCGCCGCCGCCTCCTCGGCCCGGGCAGCGGCCCCGACAACCACCACCACGGCCGTCCGCGCCATGAGCTCGACGCCCGCGCTCCGCGACGCCGCCTCCTCGTCCTACGAGAGCCCCTTCAAGGGCGAGAGCAAGAGCAGCAAGGTGCCCGACTTCTCCAAGTACATGTCCAAGGGCTCCGGCAGCACGAATGCGCTGTTTTCGTACTTTATGGTCGGCACCATCGGCGCCATCTCGGCTGCGGGGGCCAAGTCGACTGTTCAGGGTGAGTGTGTTTTTTCTTCTTCTTGCCCGAGGATATATTTTCTAGGGTTTGGGGTTGGGCGGGGGGGGGAGTGGGTTGTTGGGGGTAGTAGGGGTGGGGAATCGGGATGACGATGGTGATGATAGGGGAAGAATGGGAGCAATTGGGCTGACACATGTGGTTGTCATACAGAGTTCCTCGTCAACATGTCCGCTTCGGCTGATGTCCTGGCCATGGCCAAGGTTGAGGTTGACCTCGCTACCATTCCTGAGGGCAAGAACGTAAGAATTATATCTCCCCCCCCCCCCCCCCCCCCCCGGTTGGTGGTGTTCAACTGACAACCGTCTGCAGGTCGTTATCAAGTGGAGAGGCAAGCCCGTCTTCATCCGCCACCGCACGGCCAGCGAGATCGACGAGGCCAACAGCATCAACGTCGCCTCATTAAGAGACCCCGAGACCGACGACCAGCGCGTCAAGAAGCCCGAGTGGCTCGTCATGCTTGGTATGTTCTGACCGATGTGATTTGACTTCAAGAAACGGGGGGAGGGTGACTAACACACCGGCATCAGGCGTCTGCACACACTTGGGTTGTGTGCCTATCGGCGAGGCCGGCGACTACGGCGGATGGTTCTGCCCCTGCCACGGTTCCCACTACGACATCTCGGGCCGCATCAGGAAAGGACCCGCGCCTCTGAACCTCGAGATCCCGGCGTACGACTTCTCCGACGACGGCAAGCTGGTTGTCGGTTAACAAGGCCAAATGCAGGCCGGCCGAGTGGCCACAGAACAGAAGAGGTGTGGTGTATTAGTACAGTACGGGGTTTGGGCGAAACAAAAGAGAGCGTCGTTGCAGCGCCCCTTATAGACCATAAACCGCGGAGCAAGCCTGACTGCTGCACGAATTTGGGCAATTTTCTTCTTTCTCTTTTAGCTTTCCTCCGCTTAGACCTTGTTCTTTGGCCAATGCCGATTGTACAAAAGACAAGATACTGGAAACGTCCGGCCAAACATTGTGATCAGACCGTTTGGAGTGACTCTGTTTGCTTGCTAACCCGCGGTGCAACGCGAAAGGATCCGCGACGAGGTATATTTTTGGTTTGGGGATGCTCATCTTACAATGATATCGAGGGGACGGGCGTGATGGGCTTATGATTCAGCCGTGTAACCGAGCATCAACACAAACAGCTGGCTGGCTGTCCTGGTGATGAGAGTCACGCAACCAGTAACCTGACGGCATGAGGAAACCAAAACCTCAAGTGGTGGATGAGTAGGCCCTCACACTTGGGTGACAAGCTCGGTTCCAGACGAGGGGCCAAATCGCATTCATCGAGTGCCGTAGAGGATGGACAACCGATCTTGATGGTGCCGTGGCGCATTGGCGAGGCCACCTTCAATACCGGCTATTGGGTGGTGATGGAGCCAACTTTATGTGGCGATCATACATTGCATTGTTGAGATGACGTCTAGCAGCCGAGTTTTGGCTCGGAGCAGCCGCCGAGCTGTCATGCATGCTATGCGGTGCTTCGAAGTTTCGCTGCATACTTCGGGGGCATGATGTAGAAGCCGGATGCATGCCCTGACCGCGTTTCATAGCATTGGGACTCAGACTAACCGCAACTCCAGGCGGGATGGGAAAGTTGGCGAAAACCATCATCATCTTCTTGCAGGATGGCAACTTGAAGCGATGCCATTTCTTACGGTGATTTCGCACAGTCTTCAGAATATGCCAACATCATCCGTTCATATACGAAAACGGCCCTGCGAGTTTATGGCCATGATCAAGCGATGGGGTGGTTGTTGCTCAGTTATGAGGTTGTTGCTTGAGGCCACTCCGCGGGTATCCCTGGGCCTCACGTGGGCGATGACAGTCGCCATGAAGATCACCGGCTCTCGTCGCCGTCAACCCGTTCCCTGCCCTCTCATTTCGTTTCGTCTGATGTTCGCGCACAGTCGTGGGAGCTCATCCCGTTTCCAGATTAGGCTGGCCTCAATCCGCATGGGGATGGAGAGCGTACGGGGTGGGTGCCTGTTAAGGGGAAGCCGAGCAGTCGCGAGGCGAAGGGGCCGCTTCTGTTGCGTCTGAGGAATTCTCCGAGCTGGGCGGGTGGAGGTCCAGCTTAGCAGACTGGCACACAGATTTGCAGCATTCCAGATAGCGGGCGGGTCCTCGCTTGCGTCCGTGCAGAAACAGTGACGTTGGCCGTTTCCACGCTGGGGCGACAGGGGTTGGAGCCCCCGGTAAGCAACCAATCGTCCCTTGCACCCTTGCATGCGGCTCCTGCCAGGGCGCTGTGGGAAGTGAGACGAACCATGTGCCATGCCATGTCTCGTCTGATCGGATCTTCCTCCTTCGCGATGCTGGCGCCAATCGGTCTTGATGCCGCAACCAAGGAAACGCGCCTTCCTCGTCCCGCCAACGCGGCTGCCGAATTGGACTCGATGGGCCAGGCACCAGCTGCACCACTGCAGTTCAGTGAGTGACTCAGTGTCTCAGGTAGTCGTGCAGTTGTTGTAACCTGTAGACTTCAACAATTGGAAAATCGAACAATCCCACATCGCATCCACACTCCACAGAGTGTGTTTCTGTAACCCACAAACACCATCTTACTCCCACAAGCTGTCGCGGGAATCTCACCAAGTAGCTGCTAATTCCCTGCCATCCCATCTTCGTCACGATTTGCTGTGGACTCGTGGAGAAGTGTAGACCAGGGGACTCGGGTCTCGCCAAGATGGTCAAAGCAAGCGTCTCTCCAAACAGTTCATGCTTCCACATATGGGATATGCCACACAGACACGGCGGGTATGTACCCCACGAAGAGCTGCCTCCTCCTGGCGCCTATCCTGGCCCGATTGAGCATGTTGGGACGACCCTTGATGGCCCGTCTCGTTCCGGAGTCCAGTCGAGCCGAACGACCCTCTTCCAGGGGAACGGCTCGCTGGCACTGCGTCGACAGGGGCAGCCCTGCCCTGCTCCCTCCCGCGTGTTCTGATCGCTGCCATGTCCATGGCTCTTGGGCGAATAAGCGAGGATCTCAGGATCCATGCCCATCAAGAGACGGCACATCCAGCCCTGTCAACCAGGGGTCCTCCTCGCGTGGGATGTCTCTCCTCCTACGTATAAGTCCTCGGGCCATCCCACGGACAAGTCTTGTGTTACTTCGCTCCTCACGCTGCTTCCATCTTCATTCCATTCTTTCTAGTTCTGGTAACTTTTGCTTTCATCGACACTCTTTAGGTTTAATCTTTCTCTTCATCAGGCCGGGCCTCTTTTTCCAACTTTTTTACATCGATCGCGTCGATCGTTACACGGAATTTACACGACATCATGAAGTACGGAACTGCTTTGGTTGCCCTTGCGGGCCTTGCTTCGGCCCGCGAGATGCCCCACTACTCTCGCCGGGCGGCGAAGCGTGAGGTTCCCCAGGAGCACTCTCACGAGGCTACCCTCCGGGCCGTCAACACTCTCCTGAAGCTCAACAACCCCCTCAACATTGTCGATGCCGTCTTCGGCCTCCTGGGCAACGCCGCCGCCGCCACGGGTGCCCCCGAGGTCGACAACCTGGACTGCCTGCAGCAGATCATCGCCGACCAGGCTTTCACCAACGCCAAGGCGGCCGGCGATGTCGAAGGCCAGACCCAAGCCATCCTGTTCCGCGCCGTCGAGCGCAACACGGGCAGCGTTGGCCTGGCCAGCGTCATCTGCAACCAGACTGCCGTCAACCCCGAGATTGCCAGCATCTCGCAGCACCAGGACCCTGCCTCGGCCGAGGCCGCAGGCAACGCCGCTATCGAGCTGGCCGTCGCAAAAGCCCTGGCATCGATTGGCGCGGACCCCCTCATTGCTCTCCAGAGCGCTACCTTCCCCCCTGGCAAGGTAAGTTGTGTCCGGGATCTGTATTGGGAAAAGCATCAGATGCTAACCCTCCCTAGATTGGCGATCCCACCGGTGCGGGCCTCACCTGCGACGACGAGAATGATGCCAAGGGCTGCATTTTCACCCTGAACCTTCTCACTCCGGCTGTTACTGAGGCGGAAATCCTGGCTGCCGTGGGTGGTAATGGTAATGGCGCGGGTGCAGGAGCTGGCGTTGATGCTGGTGCTGGTGCCGGTGACGGTATGTCAAAAAGGTCCCTCTAATGCAAGTGTCGACACTAACAAGTCCCTCGTTAGCATGCACCGTCGTTGTTGGCCAACCCGCCGGCAACGGTGCCAACGCTGGTGCTGGTAAAGGTGCCAACGCTGGTGCTGGTAACGGTGCCAACGCTGGTGCTGGTAACGGTGCCAACGCTGGTGCTGGCGAGGCTGCCACGGGCACCGTCAACGTTCAAGCCTTCACTGGTGCCCTCGGTGGCGCCGCGCCCCCGGTCGCCAGCGGTACCGGCAACCGCCCCTTCGCTGTCAACGGCGCAACCTTCCAGACCGCTGGCGCCGCCATCCAGCGCTCGTGCTCGGTCCAGAAGAACGCGTGCGCCAACGCCGCGAACGCAGGCCAGATCACGGGCGGTACCCAGCAGTGCGATACCCAGGAGAACGAGTGCCGCGCCGCCAACAGCCTGAAGAAGCTCCGCCGCACGACCTCGGCCCGTCGCCAGGCCAACGCCCTCGACTTTGGTGGCTGCGGCAACCCGGCCATCCAGTTCGCCGTCGGCCTGGACGGCCGCAAGGAGGCCAGCTTCCAGAACGTGAACGCGGCTGACTTCAACCACGGGTCGGCCCAGGCCATCCGCATCGTTGCCGACTTCACCTGCCAGCGCCTGGAGAGCTCGTGCAAGGCTTCCGCCGAGACGGTGCAGGCTTGCCAGCAGGCTTCGCAGGCTGCTCAGTCGGCCACGGGTCAGGCTGCGGCCGATGCCTTCAACTCTGCTCTCGGTGTGGCGGCTTAGGGAAGGAACGGGGTAATAGTCCGTGGTGAAGATGGAAATGAATAGTTATATCTGTAACAATTGATATGATGTGAAATTTGGAACAACGGCAAAGCGCGATTTGTGAGAAGTGAGAACCAATGCAAAACTTTTGCCTCGTCATGCCACACATCTTTTGAGATTACCTTCCACACCGTCCTTGTTTATACACAACCCCTCAAAACATCTCCCACAGCGGCGGCGGCAGCACAGGCCGACTGGGCGGCTGATGCCGCGGGCCAGGCTGCTTCTGCTTCTGCTTGACGCCGACGTAGATGACGCGCCGCGCCGGGTTGCCGACCATGACCGACTTGGAGTCGAGCCCGTAGTAGTCCGAGATGGAATGCGTGAGCCAGCGCCTGTGACACCTGTAAGCAAGCAACCACGACGCCATAAATCTGGGGGTAGGTGGGTAGGTAGGTAAAAAAAAAACGCACTTGAAAGCACCACCACCACCACCACCCCCTTCCTCCTCCTCCTCCATCTCCATCACCATCCCCCTCTCCACGGCGGCCGCCTTCCCATCATCATCACCACCACCACCACCACCACCCACGCGGCGCCGCTGCGCCTGCTTCCAAGCATGATTCCCAAAGGGCTTACCATCCCTCATGCGCCCGTTGCGCCCCACAAACACAATCTCGTCGTCGTCCGGGTCCGTCTCGTCACTGCTACTACCACTATCCTCTCCCGTAGTAGTAGTAGTAGTAGTAGTAGCAGCAACAGCAACGACGGCCAGCAAGCCCCGCTCCACCACAAACGCGCGCACGGGCTGCTCCAGCACGCGCAGCCACGACTTGACGGCGGGCGTGCGCTTGGCCGTGGCGCGCAGGTCGCGCGGTACGTGGCCCACCACCTCGTCGTCCTCTTCCTGTGCCTGTCCTGCTGCCTCTGCTTCGTCTACAGAGCCAGCTTTTTTATTACTTTTACCCTTGCGGTTGCGGTTGCGGTGGCGGCGTTGCGCCTCGACGTGCTCGCGCAGACCCCTGTCCCAGTACTGCGCCAGCTGGTAAGGGACGGGGGGCAGGACGCGGTGGGTGGGGCGGATTTGCCAGTCGGAGGGGAGGGGCGGTTGGACGTTGGGGACGTGGGTGAGGCGGTCTGGTTGGGGGGGTTAGCATTAATTTCTTTTTATTAGGCAGGAAGGGGGTGGGAAGGGGTTTGTTTGGTTATTTACCGTTCTCCCATCGCCGCCGCTGCCGGCTGCCCTCCTTGCCCTTGAGCAGCTCGTCGCGCTTGCGCATGCTGTCACGTCGGGAGGGGGGCCGGCGCGGCGGGGTGATGCTTGTGCCGTAGGCGTCGCCGCCGCCGAACGCGACGCCACGGAGCTTCATCTGAGCGGCGGTAGCAGCAGATCCATGGTTCTCGTCTGATGACGACTCGCGCACTTTGTGGTCGGCGTCGAGCGGGATGGACAGGGCGTTGCCGGTGCCGCGCGCAATGGGCGCGATGCTCAGCGACTCGAGCGCGGCCACGGTCCAGGCTTCGATGTCGACGGTTGCGGTCGAGGCATTGGAGAGGGAGTGCTGGTGCAGGCTGTGGGAGGGTTCCGTCGGCTGCGGCTGCGGCTGCGGTTGATGGGAGGAGTGCTGGTCGCTGTCCTCCTCATCGTGGCCCGGGGGAGTGCGCGTGATAGCCATTGGTTCGTAGATTACACCGGTACGAGGCTGGGAGAGGCCGGGTGATGGATGCGCACAAGAATTACAAAGGCAGAAGCTGCGTGTCGGCCGCGAGCGCGTAAAGTGGCGAAGGAGTCCGGGGGTTCCACGGTGGATCCGGGCGGGCGTCCCTGGAGAAGGGCAAAAAGGTGCCCTCGGATCGGAACGGAGATGAGATCGGGGGAAGAATATACAAGAAACCCCTAAATATTCCTCCTGACGCTGATGACCACGACCAGAAAACTCAAGGTTGTTGAACGAGCGAGGCGGGGGTGAGAGGTGTCATTCCAAGTTCCGTCATTCCCGTCATCGCCGGCACCGGCCACCGGCCACCGGCATGACACATCCAGAGACTGAGAGCGCCATCGGCAGGTCGGGAGCCATTGCGAACCGGTTCTGGCCAATCAGAGGGCCAGCGCACACCACGGCCCAGTCCGGAGCCCTCAACCCCTGTCAGGGGAGACAGTCAGGAACTGAAATGGCAAGACACTGTTGAGTGTTGATCATTATCATTCAGAGCAGACGAAAAACATTGGAGCCGAGAGCTCCGGTCTCTCTCCTCGCCGTCTTCTTGGGCTATAAAACCTCCATGACTGACTGTCTACAGTACAAGCCAGCTTGCAAAGTACAAAAATGAGGTGGCCGTCCCGACTCCCACTGTCCCAGCAGCACCACGTCTTTCCAGCGGCCAGCACCCGACTCTATGCACTCTATACCATTCCTACACCCCAGCTTCGTTGAACTACCCTCACACAAGCCCTGCTTGTCATGTTTGAAACCACCCCCTAGCCGGATCTTTACAACTTTTTCGACGTTTTGACGGTCTTGGAACCCGTAGCGGTAGTCGGGACGACCTTCTTGGCAGCCGTAGTGGCAGTTGTGGCGACCTTCTTGGTGCTGGAGGCAGCCACGGGTGCGGCGCGGGCAGAAGAAGTCGCGGCCTTGGAGGTTTTGGTGGCTTCTCCGCTGTTGGTCTTCCTCTTCTTGGTGCCCGTCTTGGTTGTCACGACATCCGTCTTGGGGAGGAGGGTACCGGTCGTGGTGGTGTCAAGATCCTTGCGCTTCACAGAGCGGCCGGATCTGGTGACATAGACTATAGCGGCCATGATTGATTAGCATTCATCCATCCAACCGCCCTTTCTTTCTCTGGCTCCCAAAAACGTACTCTTCTCCTGATCTTTGGCGAGCTGCGCCGCGTTGTAGCGGTATCTACGGGTCAGCGTGCCATAGACATAGCTGTTGTTTGCCCTAGCGCGTGTGAAGGCCAGCCGCGGGTGTTCGACAAGGCAATCCTCGCCGTATTTCGATCTGCATGTCGTCGCGCTGATCACGCGATGGGCATGAACCGGCACTCCGGGCGCGCTGGGCCTGGTATAGGCCTAAAACCAAAACACAGAAACATTGAAGTCAGAGAGGAATCCTTTGGTCTGTGTCTATGTAGAGTTGGGGACAGGGGATAATAGTTACCTCAGCATCGCCGATCATAGGGGCCCCGTCGATAGAAACCGGGTAATAACCCGCCAAGGCATCTAGGTTGATTTACTTTTGATCAGTCAAGGTCGTCCGGAGAGTCGCGGGACTTGGGTTCTTCCTTACACTGTTCGTCCATCTTAGCCATGGTGGGAGGCGTCAGCTTGCGGGGGGCTACTCCATTGGCCACGATAGCAGAGGCAATGCAGTTGTACACACTGGTAGGCCCCGCAACAATGGTGAACTGTCCTGGGCTCAGGCCCCATTCCTGGAGCATCTCATGGTTGAAGGCAGCGACCTGCGCGGGGGTTGCCATTGTTCAGATGTCGAAAGCGAAGGATGAGTGGATTGTTGGGCTGATGGAAGACTTGAAGCGAGGGTAGGTATTGTAGCACGATGATAGTATCCGAGGATGGGTGTAATCTGCTGGGTTTGAACATATTTCGAACCTGTCACTTGGTTGGGATGTTGGAACTTAAATAATTACGTGAAGCCCGCCGTTGAGGTGTGTTTGTTGGGCCAAGTCCATCTATGGATGGTTCCGAAACACAGCTATCATGGCGGTCGCTGTCTTGCTCTGTCACACCTGACCTCTGTTTCACCCTGGGCTTTCTGTATGTACTACCTGTGTGCTAGCCTAACGTTAGGAACGGCCGTCGTGGCTTTGCGGCACTTTTACGGCACTTCACGGCGAGCACGGAGCAGCCCTGCCGTGTAGTTCGCACGAACTTGAATATGCGGTTGTGCTTCAGGTACCCAGAGTCTCGGAGTCTCATCCTCATAGGCTGATGGCCGTTTCATGCTTTGATTTCTCAGCGTGCGGCGACGTAAACGCCAAACCCGCAAAGGTTAAGCGCCACTGTTCTTTTTTCTATTTTTATTTTTATCTTTATCTTTAGCAGCCGCCGTGGGCCCCTCAGAATCTTGGGCTGACTGTACTTCCGTACAAGCCAAGAAGGGAGGCAAGGCTGCGTGTTCCTGATTTGGGGGCCGTGGAGCACAGTCAGTAAGTACACGGCGCCGACACTGTTACACACACCGGGTTTCAAGTTCCGAGTCCCAACATGTCTTAGTCTGTTCTTACATGGCCGTGGACGTGGCGGTGGCAAGGAGCCTTGACAAGGCCGAAGAATGTTTCGGAGTGAAATGCAGGAATAAAAATAGAACAGAGTGTTCTAGGTAGGGTACTAAGAATCAGGCCCGGCCGCCGGCTGCCCCGCATTTGAACTTCATCTAAGACTCAAATTCAAACCATTGGCCTCAAGAGTAGCCAACCTCCACCCGTCTCCTTTTCCAGCCAGTCCACGTCAAGCTTGCCTTATTGTACCAAATGGGTTATTTTACCGACTGCCGGCCCGACCAGCGGTTTTCCTCGGCAAAGAGAACCATTGGCCTCGACGGTGTCAGCCCCGTCGCCGTCGTCATCGACTGGGACCAGAGGCGCACCATCCAGGTCGGCACATCTTCGCGCGACGTGGGGGACGATGACGACTTTTTCTTCGACGCCCTCGCACGCCATATCGACCAGCTTCCGACCGATGCTACCGAGATCAAGGTCGGGCCCGATGGCCATCTGCTCTCCACCTCGTGCGATCCTGACCTGGACTACACCGAGATACCCAACTACCTCCCCCGCAGCGCCTATTCACCCGACCTGCCCACCGTCCGCCGTTCCGATCTCACCGAACTTGATCGTCTGGGCGTCCAGACCGACCTCGTCACCTACCGTCTCGGATCCGAAACACGCAGCGTGTGCTTCAAGTACTACATGACCAGAACGAACCTTTCTGTCGTGTGGCATGAAGCCCATTGCATCGCCAACATCCCCAAACACCCCAACATTGTCTCCTTTGGCAGCCTTGTCGTCGATAGTGTGGATGGTGGCGAGGACAAAGTTCTCGGCTTCACCACCAAGTTTGTTCCGGGAGGAACCGTCCTGGACAACACGAGCCGGGTCTTCAAGCTCAAATACTTGAAACAACTGATAGAGGTATGTATGTTGCTGCCGTGCATCCATCCCGGCCAAGTATTTATCCTTCTTATACAGGCTGTCGACTTCCTCAACCTCAGACTGGGCATCGTCCACGGCGACATCTGCCCATGGAACCTCCTGATTGACGAAGAGACGGACGACCTCAAGGTCTTTGATTTCAACTTTGCCGCAAAACTGGGGTGGGAAGGCGATCCGAACTACAGCGTTGCCTTTGGTTACGAGGAGAACCGCAACGATGTCAAGTACACGATCTTCACCCTTTATGAAGTCATCACGCGCGACCTGCACTTCCGAGAGGAGCTGTACCCCGAGGAACAACACGTCTCGGAGGTGGTAGACCTCGAAGAGTGGGAACAGCACGAGGACGTGCATTTAGACGCCCCGGTGGCAGAGTACCGCGCCGTGCTCGACGAGTGGGTGGCACGGAGGGCGACCATCGACCAGGAGATGACGCACTACACACAAGCCCCCGACAGCATCGACTGGCCGGATGTGCCCCCACTGCCCGAAGTGGAATACTTTGGAGAAATGATGCGGGTGCCTTCAAGATTGAGGCAGGAGTTGGTGAGCACGGGAGAAAAGTTTGTCCAGTGGCAAAGGCCAGGCAGCCACGAATTCCCGCTGCCCGCTGGGAAACGGCTTCTTGCCACGGGCGAGGTTGTGGATGATGAAGACGGGGCTTAAGTAGGAGCCCGAGAGCAAAAGATGCAGGCATCGTAGAATAGTTTCTCAAGAAATGTGGCTGCTGAGCTTTTTAACAGGAATTGGGTCACCACCGTTTGACCGCAGAGGTCTAAAAGCTTCGTCAAACTACTATGATAGTGCTATTTAATTAGCTAAAGGGACCTAGCCGCTGGAGAGGCATTTGCTGTGACGGTCTTTCGAGGTCGGCGAATTCATTTGGAGCCTCCATAATAAAAAGCGCACCTGTACCGTAGACGAATCCCATCCACGGCCCTTTCGGTGGAGGATGGCTCCTCCGGGTCATGAAATACGCGACCGTAAGAGCGATACAAAGAGGACCACTAGATCGAAACCACCCCGTTCACCAGCAGTGGACCAAACCACGGCGCGCCTGGGCAAGAATTCAGGAGCGGATAATAATACTCACATAACCAGCATCCGGACGCAACCCGCGGCGATGCTCTTGGTAAGCCCGCTATAGCAGTCCCCCTCGTACTTGTCGCCATGGCACGTCCCACCACTGAGATGGGGCCCAACAACGGAGAACATATAAACCGAAACCCCCATCGCCGCAACCCCCAGAAACCCGAGGCTGAGAGGGATGACATCACGAGGAAAACAGCAGCAGCACCGCAGGAGCGGAAGCAAGAAACACACCCACATCACCTCGGCAACGACAGAGATGATCACCACCATGCTAACAAGCGCAAAAGAATTAGCAACCCCCGAATGTCAACCTCCCTCTCAGGGCAACCAAATTTCAGATAAAAAGAAAACTCACACAGCAACAGACACCTCATCAGGCAACCCCTCCACCTCCCCCAACCCCGTCACCGCCAACCCCGCGAGCACGGCAGCGACACTCTCCAGTACGAGAAGGACCAAAGCGACCATCAGCTGCCGCAAGAGACGCTTCACGGTCAATCTCAAGGCCCTCTCCGCTACTGCGTTGATTTCATACAGGTTAATATCGATATCATCGACAACAACAACGGGGGACGGCGATGGTAATAGGAGCGGGGCTGCTGATGCTGCCGGTGTGGTCGCAAGTGATAATGTGTCACTGTAGTGGTCATCATCATCATCATCATCATCATCCTCTTTTTTTCTGCTGATTGTTGTTGCTGATGGATGATGACTGTTACCAGGAGGACCCGGTTCAAGTTGTGTCGCCGGGCTGGTGGTGGTGGCCTTTGCGAGGTGGCCTATTTTTGTCATGACTACTACCTAGGATGGTGCTTTTTTCTAGGTGAGTGTGAACCGGCCTGTCGCCTGGAATCGCGCGCGAATATGTTTTGTTTTTGGTGGCTTTGAATGCGTAGGTAGTCGGTGGCTAAATAATACCTAGTCGAAATGTTGGTGGCTTCAATGTGGAAAATGGTTAGGAAAGAGGGTAAATAAGAGTTGGGTAGTCGATTGGGCTTTTGCGTCGTTAGAAGGGAGGGAAATTAATTTTATTTCTGGGTAGACTCGCCCTCGAGGCGCAATGATAGGCCAACTATATTTCTACCTCCAGATTCTAGAGGGAGGCAGCCAAGCCTGAGTCCCAAGCCTCCCTAAAATTGCCTTGTTGTTGTATGTCCCGTTGTAGCTTCGTAATCCGGTCCATAATTCGTCCGTCCGTCCGCCCAGCTTCTTTCTCAATGTCGAGCTCAGATACAGAGCCCTCAAAACCGGAACACCAAGCAAACTCCCAGCAAGAAATCAACGGGTAACTATATGTTTTTACGTTTTGGAGGAGGAAGGAGTCGGTGCTTTGGATCAACGGTCGTAACCCTCGCGGGTGGCCGTGGTGTGAACGCAAAGTTGAAATCCAAGAACGTAGTATGAAGGACGATAAATACAAATTGCCGTGGTGGTATCCTAAACGCTGCTATATCCAAAACTCCATGCTGACACACGACCCTTCGTACAAACCCTAACCCTAGCCCCATGGCTCGATCAACAACACACGACCTACTGCGCCCATTTATTCTGGCCCAAGCCGTTGAAACTGTTCCTCAGCTCCGGCCTATCACTCTGAACCCCAGAAACCGGCGGGCTCTCCCTCTTCTGCCCCGTACTTTCCTTGAAGTCGCTCCTCGCCCCCCCCTCCTCAATATCCTCCAACCTCTCCATACCCGCGGGCCGCCCAGTCACGAACCCAACCATACTGCCCCTCACACTACCCCTGACATCCGCGCTCTGCCGTCCGGATTCCACCTCGGAGAAGTTGCCCATCCCCGTCATCTTCCTGCCGCTTGCCCGGCTCTCATCCCTGGCCGGGGACGACCATGACGCCGGCAGCCAAGCGGTGAGCAGGCTCGACAGGGGAGATGGACGAGAAATAGTTGGCCTTTTTCCTCCGTTCCCGCGGCGCCGGCGCCTGAGTAGGACGAAGGAAACAGCAATCAGTGCAATGGCAGCCACGCTGCCCACAACGGGAGCGGCAACCCACGCCATGGATGGAGCGTCGCCAGTGTCTTGGCCAGCCGCCTCCGGAACCGCTGTCGTTGAGGAGACAGCAGGTGTTGTGTTAGGACCGGGGAATGTAAACGGGAGTGAGCCAGTGGCTGGAAGTGAGGACAGCGTGGTAGCCATATCGATTGCTGTGGGGGCAGCGGAATCGGGCGCCGATATGAGGGTTGAAGAGGCCGGAGGAGACGGCACAACGGCTGTGCCGGCATCAGGCGGGGTGAAGAATACGGCCCCCCCGTCGGCGGGTGCCGGAGACGACACCGGGATGACGGATACTCCCGGATTGGTCGGAGACGGCGCAGGTGTGGCTATCACCGCTGAGCTTGCGGGCGGGGGGGCAGCTGTTGAGGGATCACTTGACAGTGCTGGAGCAGCAACTGTCGAGGGGCCGCTCGACGACGGTTCTGGAGCAGCAGATGTCGAGGAATCGCCTGGGGGTGCTGGAGCAGCAGCAGCAGCCACCAGAGCAGAATCGGTGCGTCGGTCGGCGCCGATGCTGTTGGGGTTCGACACGGTGTTTTTGAGATAACAGTTCTTGAACCCGAGATTTTGGCTCGGGTCGAATGACACAGCCGCGCAGCCACGGGTCGCTGCGCATTGACCCAGGCAGTCCTGGAAGGTCGGTGCGAAGTTCTGGCCGATGTCGCTTCCATTGATGACGAATCCGCACATGGTGGTGAAGTTGGTCCCCAGCGCCCGCTGCGATCCGCCCAGCGTCACGCAATTCGAGCTGGCGCCGGGGAACTTGGCGACGGCGGATTCATTTCTCCTTGAGCGTCGCTGATCTGCAGATTTGCCCCCGGCTTTTAGGGTACACCGCGTCCCATTAAAAGTGACGCCCTCGCATTTCGGGTGGAACGACGAGCATATGTCGACGCAGGTTGTAAAATCGAAAGCGTCGACTCTGTTGAGGACATCGCCACCGATAGTCATGTCACACAGGACAGTAAACTGTTGAGCGGTGCCAATGGTGGTCCCATCCCCGTTAGGACAAGGTGACTGGTTGTTGCCGTTGTTGCCGTTGTTGTCGTTGTTGTCGTTGTTGTCGTCGTTCTCATTGTCGTTTCCGTTTCCGTTGTTGTTGTTGTTGTTGTTGTTGTTGTTTTGTCGCCGGTGCACCCTCCTCCTCTCGACAACCTGTAGTTCCCAGAACGACATCGTCACACCAAGCCTGCTGGTGTCAACGTGGACGGCGTTAATAAAGAGCAACGGGCAACCTCTCGTCGCAATATGATGTTGAAACTAAACAATAGACATTATGAGGATGAGGCACACAGGTAAACTCGAGGTTTGACAGGAAGGAGAATAAAAGCCGAAAACGACAGGGGGCGCGACAAATGTCCGACCAAAGCCGTTATAAAGAAACCCGTTGCGTCGGCGTGGGCATCCCATCACGGACGGGGCCAACGACGCATATCGGTCCGGCGCATCACTCGCTGCACGCTGGACCTGATCGACTGGTGCTTGCAAGAAGCCGGCCGATGCGGTTTGAGATGCGCCTCCCAAAAGCCCAACAAAGTCATCCGTCGCGTGGCTGACTGTGGGCACAAAGCGCCTGCGGAGCGCGCATTGCGTGTGGCGGGTAAAACTGTTGCATAAGACGGAGGGGGGGGACGTCGTGTTCCAGCCGCGTAGATCATTGCGGCAGCCAACCTCCGTCGCTCTTCAACCGAGGTGCCGCCAACCGGAATATTGTGGGAAAAGAAGTGTCCGGCATTGTAGCCGCTGCCAACGGCCGGAAAATATCCAGTGGTGTTTGAGGTGTGTTGCTGTTCAATAGGAATGAAGAGGCAGGCTGACCGAAGCACTTTGCCTGAGAATCAAGCTCTCAAAAGAGGAAATCAAGGGGCCGTCTGCCATCCGACACCCGGCCGCGTTTTTGGGACACCTGTAGGAACCGACCAAAGTTTCCTGGGACCACGAGAGAGCGAAGGTGCAGCATCGCATCGCATCGTGCATCTGGGGCGAAGCGCCCGTGCGCAGTCGCACCCCGATGGTGTGACGCCATGACCCCATTATGCCTGCATCCCCGCGATTGATGCCCTGTCCAACAGGCTTCCCCAGAGAAGATCTGATGCAGAATCGGGGGATTCCCGAGGCCTGGCAAGGACAGGGCAGGTTTTGGTGCAAATCCTAGCCGTGTTGTTTCCTACGCTCCTGACCAGGGAGCGTCTTGTGGACAGAGCAAGGGAGAATGTCCTGAAACAGACAAAAGCTTGCAAGCGACTGGGAATTCGGAGCCGGCTTTTACGATGCGGGCGTCAAAAGGTCAACAAT
The DNA here is from genome assembly GCA_033296705.1 of Chaetomidium leptoderma. NCBI lineage: Eukaryota > Fungi > Ascomycota > Sordariomycetes > Sordariales > Chaetomiaceae > Chaetomidium > Chaetomidium leptoderma. Next base: position 30,925 of record MU857067.1, on the reverse strand, counting down.
AACGGCGTCCATGTGAGTTGAAAATTTGCATTGGGGAAACGAGCCAGATCTCGCCCGGAACCCTGACCTGGAAGGAAGTCAGCCGCATAGAACCCTAAAAAAAGTCATTTGATACGGACGGGACAGAGATACTTACCCTGCTGAGGAATGTTGGTTTCGCTATGTACAACCAAGCTGGCTATACTGCCTGCCTCCACCAACCCCACCGCAGAAATGCTAGACCGCCCCTTCAACGCCCCTGTCCACACCGATTGCCATGTTGCCGAGGTTGAGCATCTAGGTTACATGCCATGCCACTGAGACCCGAAGGTCCAGGTTGAATGCGATGCCGTCAGAAGCTGATTGAGGATCACCGTATTCCCGGAGATCGAGAAAGACGGGATACCCTTGTGAGTGCCTCACCACGGTCGACCCGTCCAGGTCAACTATTTCCGGTTGGCGCCGTAGTTGGCTTGAGAAACGCCATCCCCACCAGAAAGCAGCGGGGTAGTGTCGTTCGCAGCAACGCCCTCCTGGCGATCTAGGATGGCCTGTAGGTCGGCGCGCACGTCGGATGAACTAGCCGCGTAAATCTCGGCGTTTGTGCTGTGCAGACCGGGGGTCTCATCATCGAAGCCATCAGCACGCGGATGCGATCGACCCAGGAGCGGCGACGGCGACTTCGGGGTACCGGTGCCGCTGGTATGAGCCTGAATCTCGTAGTAGATGGCGAGGTATAGAAGGGCGCCCTGCATCGTGGCCGTTAGGACGAAGATGCCCCACGAGCTCCAGCCGGCCCAGCCGAGTCGCGCAAACAGGCTGGCAGCGAAGACGAAACCGCCAGGGGTCTGAATGCACATCATGGGGATACTGAGGCTGCCCACATGCTTCAGGTGGTACGTGGTCCAGATCTGCGGGATGTACTGCACAGCCGCGAGCAGGGCCGCCATGACGCCGAGAACATTGGCCCAGGTGCCGAGGTGTTCCTTGGCTACGGTAGACAGGACGCCCGTGACGACGATAACGGCAAGACCGTGCAGCAGCGTCAGCGAAGCCACCAACAATGCGGTCTGCCATCTCGGATGGTCCTCGTCCAGATCTTCGTTCTCGGCATCGTCGACGGAGTTGTATCGGAAAAAGACGAGGAATAGGACGAAACTGTGGAGTTGGTCGGTTAGTTGTTGTCACTTTGCAACCCAGCCATCAAGGTACCCACATGAAGGTGAAGCAGATCCACTGGACGCCAAGCTGGGCGATACCCAGGAGACCGGCGATGCAGTGAACAATCTCGAGTTCGTTGCAGCAAGCGACATCCTGACGAGACTTGGGAAGGAGGAGAATGTTGGCAAAAGCCGAAGTCGCAGAGGTGGTACCGAGGAGAACGAAGTACGGCGAAATGCCCTCGGAGGTGCGGCGCTTGATGATGCGGACGTGCTGGGGGAGGTAGCTGATGAGCATCCCAATGACAATGACGCTGCAGCACTGTTAGCGGGACAACGACAAGGGCGCAATTCTCTCGGGTCCATCGTACATCGAGACGATGAGGTTAACAACGCTCAGATCGCGGAGCTCCTCGCAGCGGTCCTCGGCAATCAAGGCATCCATCTTGGCAAACTGACGCGATGTCGGGGTTTGTACGAATTTGAGGTGGAATGAAACGTACTCTCCGCCTAAAAGCAGGGAGGGAAGGTTTTGTGGCGCGAGACAGAAACCCAAAAGCTCGCGACTTTTGAGGTCTGTTGAGAGCGTTGTCGGGTCGAAGAAGACGCCGGGAGATGGATGCAGGTTGCGGAGCTGAGAGAGCTGCAGGACGGGAGCTTCCAGGTTCGCGCTAGCAAGCGGGGACGCGGGCTGCGGGTTGTGGGGCAGTCCCACATTTTGCCTGCCGCTTGAGCGGGCCTCGGGCGGGCCCAGGAAGATGTCAAACTCATCAAAGGAGTTACCTTATTTTTCTGTATTCTGTACAATTTATATGATGAAAGATGCATGGTACACTGCACATACATTGCTTCAACATTTTCCTGTGTTGTTTTCGACACAATCCCACAAGTAGTTGTGATTCACCAAGCACAGAAGGGACAGCACTACTGCTGCTGTGCCCATCCTACGTCGAACATGGTCTGAATGCCACAAATAGTAGAGAATTCCGCCAACAACATGGATCCGCCTTCGGTCCATCTCTTGGCTTCAACCGCCAACGCCAACGCCAACGGGTCTCTGCCGCCTAAACGTGGTCACACCCGCGACTCGTTCTTCAAGAGTGTACAATGGTACGTGCTACGTTTCTCTGCAACCGTTCCACACTAAACAGCCTCAGGTCCGCCGATGGCACAACCCTCTTCACATCATCCTTCTCCAACCGCATCTGCACCTTCGTCCTGCCCTCAACCCTCCTCGAACGACAGCAATATCCCGTAGAACTCACAGTCCACAGCACCCTTGCCCTCCCCGAACCAACCAACGCCATCGCTCCCTGTCCCTACTTTGCCCTTGAACACCCCTCAACCCAGACCCTCCTCACAGCCAGCACCGACCACCCCATCCAACTCCACCACGCCTTCCCGCCATCACAACCCTCCTCTGATGATGATGATGATGATGATGACGACGACGACGACGACAACAACACAGCCCCTCTACCAACCCACCAGACTCCACCCCCCCTCGCCTCCTTCCGCCTCATCAAGCACGAGACCGAAGCCTACCTCCCCATCGCCTCCCTACTCTGGCCGGCCCCGGGCACGCACTTCATCGCCGGCAGCACGAACCGCATCGCCCTCTTCGACGTCTCGCGGCCCGACGCCCTCACCCCGGACCCGCTCCTCGCCATCGCCACCATCCCCTCCACCCGCCACCTCGCCAAGGGCGGCGGCGTCGGCATGCGCGGCACCGTCTCGGCGCTGGCGGCACAGCCGCTTGTACAAGAGACATTAGGGGGTGGTGGTGGTGGTTGGGGTCTCTTAGCGGCGGGGACGTGGACGCGGCACTTGGGTGTGTATGATCTGGTGAGGAGTGGGGAGTGCGTCGCGACGTGGAGCGTGGCCGGCGCGGCGCGGGAGGCCGGCGTGGGCGGGAAGGGGGTGATGCAGACTCTGTGGTCGCCCTGCGGGCGGTATCTGGTGGTGAATGAACGGGGTGCGACGGGGCTGTTGGTGTATGATTTGCGGGGGACTCATCGGTTGCTGGGGGCGCTTGAGGGGAGGGATGGGACGACGAATCAGCGGTTGAGCTGTGATGTGTTTCAGGGGAGTGAGGGTGTGGGAGGGTTTGAGGTGTGGGCGGGGACCAAGAACGGGGGGGTGGCTGTTTGGGAAGGGGTTGGGAATCGGGAGGGCGGCGTCGAGCCGTCTTGGGATTGGAAGGCGCATGACTCGCCGATTGGGGCTACCGCTATGCACGCGAGCGGATCGGTTGTTGCGACCTGCTCCGGCGCGTGGAAGGTTGTGGATGGGGATGGGGATGACAGCTCTAGCAGCTCCGAGGATGAGTCTGGGTCGGAGGCGAGCACAGCACGCCGAGGTAGCTCAATACCCCGGGTTGTGGTTGGCGAGACGAGCCTCAAAGTTTGGAACATCGGGCCCAGCAACCCGTCTCAGGCTGAGAGAGGAAACCCCGATGAAGACGATACCGAGACTTGACGATAGGCTTCTTCTGTGCTACGCAATTTCGCACTTGTCGATTGTTTACGTGTCCGATCCTCGAACATTGGTGAGTGTCCCCCAAAGCAAACACAGCAAAGTCATTTTTTCCCCTTTCACCCTATTGATAGCAACCCAGCGTGGTTTCCAGAGCAACATCCATCCCAGAGGAAGCAATAGTTGTCCAACATGCAAGTCTCGTCCTGCCAACAATCACGCGATCCCACCTTGGAACCCTTCCCAGGCGGGCGCCATCTCAGGATCAACCCCACCAACCTCGACTGCTCGTTGACCCCAAGGCTCATCAATAACGTCACTGACACGGTCCAACATCCTCCGGCCACAAAACACGCCCTCAAACAACTCAATTCGCCTCTGCCTCGACATCATGACAAACAACGGCAGCCCAAACACCTGCCCGTCCCCTCCTCCCCCCACCGCCGGCCTACCATCCGGCGGCACCTTCAGTCTCCCGAGCACCACCTGCGCAGCAAACACATTCATCCCGGCCCGCCTCAAAAACACCTCCCACAGCGTCTCCACCGGCAACAACATCTCCCTCACGCCCGCGGCGCCGTTCGCATACCGACAGACCATGGCCGCCACCCACTTCGCCAGCGTCTCCACCCCGCCACCGACATACACCACCTGCACGTCTGCCGTCGTCATCTGCAGGCCCGCCGCAAAGCCCTGGAACTCGGCCAGCGCGCGCGCGTCCGACTGCGACAGCGGGCTGGCGCTCTCGCTGTGCTTGTTGCCCTCCGACACGAGCACCACGAGCCGCTCGTGCCGGACCGCGACGTTTTCGACGACGCGGCAAAAGTTGGTCGGCTTGTTTTTCCCCGTAGTCGTTGCTGCTGCTGCTGCTGCTGTTGTTGTTGTTGACTGGCAGGGTAAGGCTCGCTGTCGGAGATTGATCATGGTTGTGAGGAGGATGCCGGTTGCGGGGGAGACGACGAGGTCTGCCTCGTCTAGGTTTGGGGAGCGCAGGCCGGGGACCCAACCCGCGGGGCGGTGTTTGTCGTAGTTGCGCGGGATAAGCTCGATGCCTGGGAGGAGCTTTTCGAGGTGTTGGGTTAGGAGTTTTGAAGTGGTGGAGGATATGGCGACTCTGTGAGGGATAGAGGGAGGGGTGATGTCTGGGGCGAGGGCTGGGATGGGTTTGGGGGGAGGGGGCATTAGCTTTGCTGCTTCGTCCGCTTTGGACTGGGGTGCTCCTGGCGTTGTTTTGGATGGGGGGAAGAAGGAACTGTGAGTAAGCTTTGGCTTTTTGGGAAAGTTCATCTCAACGAAGTTCTCGATGAGCGGCGCGAAATCCGTGTACTCGTTCAGGAACCCCCTTAAGACATTAGTCGAAGGGATCAAGGCTGTGTCGATAATGTCCGTCGCAGAGATATCAGAGGCTGCCGCCCAGTCTCTCTTCCCGGTTGACTTTCTTTTTTGAACGGTCTCGTCGATGAGGCGCTTTCTTCCACTCAGGAGTGTCGTCAGATCTGCTGGAGGCGGCGTTGCCGTGCCGACCGTGAAGGGAGAACTGCGTTGCAAAACCAGGGCCGACTCACTCAGGGAAGTCCTTTCCGAGGTGGTATCTTGGGAATGGCTCGATAATTCTTGCTGGCGTGAATCCAGCGGCATGAGGCACTCTTCACCATCATCATCCTCATCATCTCCAGGGCGGAGAATCGCCAGGCCCGGCTGCTTGTAGACATAATCCGAACTGGTGAGGACTTCGCCATCACGGCTCCTTCTCAGAAACAAATCAAGAACCTCGATGTCGACTTCGATCTGTTCTGAGATCAACCCCTTCTCCTTCATATGTGTCAGCGGCGCCCACACCATCTTCTGCTCGGCAGCCCTATTGTGAGTCCATTTGGAACCCCGCCACTCGACATCGATGTCCTTTTGTATCCACCGAAACATGGCCCTGGCCTCCCAGAGACGTTGTTCCCACTCAGGAACGGGGATGGAAAAGTCCAAGACCGGAACGTGGACCCTGGCTGTGGCGTCGAGCGGCTGGAGCTTCTCCTGTTCGGCGCACCTCATCACGGCGGTTGCGCTTTTCTGGAAGAGCGTCACAAGTTGGCCTGTTGGACCATCGGACCCAGAGAGCGTATCGCTGCTCGCTACCAACGCTTTTGCGTCGGCCAATTCGTCCGACGCAAGCATTCTCGTGGCTTCCAGCGGATTACCATTTTCATCGCCGCGCGGAAGCAAGGGAACGTCGACCTTTATATCTCGAGGGACTGGTTGTGGAGATGACGGCGGAATGGGTGGTCGGAATTCTCCCGCCCGTATCATATCTGACACGTCAATATCCTCGTATCTGCCAGGCGAGTCATCCTTTTCCAACACTTCGGCCCAGAACTCGAATTCAGACTCAAATATCTTGCTTTCGGCGGCTTCTATGTCTTCGCTGAGCCTTGAGCCGGGGTCGGAAGGCTCTGGTAATTCGCAAGTCGCGCTTTCAGGGATGAAGTATTCCGGAAACGCCACCTCTAGCGGACTCAATGGGGGTGTCAAGTGCTCCTTGGCTCCAATCTATAGACTGCGTTAGCTTAGAATGTTGCTCACTGGACCGGACTCTCTTACCCCCTGGTAAGTGGAAACGCTTTTGACAAAGTCTCGTTGGTCATTGTCCGCCCAGTCCGACTTTAGGCCCTGCATCAAGTATAGGAGCGTGTCTTTGGTCACCTCCAGGGTCTCCTTCTCGATGGATGTCATTTTCTCCTTGTCTATTCGAACTGTGGCTCCGGGAAACTCGAGCCCTTCTCCTTTGTCAATGTCGACTGGGTGAAGCGGCAGGCGATGATCCGGCAACGGTCCCTCCAAGAATAACTTGACTCGCCTTGCTAACCGACGGCTGTCGGTGGCGTGGTCACTGCGGAGTGTCGGAGGCTCCAACTTCAGATGTTTCCACTTCAACGTCTCGGCGAAGCATTGTTGCGAGATCAAGTCTGCCACGTCGTCCTCTTTGCATCTTCTGCAAACTTGCTGGAGGATTTGCAGTGAAGCGGCAGACATCTGCCATTGCTCTGTGGTGGGGATGATGGCGCGGAAGAGGCATTCTTGGAGCTGGGCGTCTTCAACGAGCTGCCCTGGTTCAAGATCAGCAATGGGAGCGGCGAGGGCGTGGTCATGTTCAACCAGCTGCTGCCAGACAAACACAAGACTGTCGGTCGTCAGCCCATTGCAGCGTGCGTACTGGGCTGCGGTGACATTTGAGGGCGGGCTCTCGGTTGACGGCGACCGATGGCTTTGGATTGACTCCTTCAGAGAGATGAGATCATCCCCGGAGTTCAGTTCCATCTTTGCCCTCACGGACCCTCATCCCTTGGGCTGTTTCCCTCTGTAATCTGTACAGACTGTCAACTGAACTTGATTTAGATGTAAGGTTTTGCAGAGCAGTGAAAGAGTCGGGTCTGTTCCTGCTCGACTCGGTCCCGGAGTTTCGAGCCAGGCAGCAACGCAGTTTCTGCCTTGTGCAACGGCGCCCTCTGCTCGGGGACACATACATGCCCAGGAAGGCACGACACAATGCTCTTCATGGCTCGCCAATTTCAGCCACTGGCCACTAGAAGGAGCGGCAAACACACATGTATCGCAAGGATATCCACATTCCACAGTCAGGTGCCCAACACTTTAGTACCTGTCCATCATGATCAGCAACAATATTGAAGAGTACCTAAATGGATCGGCCGAAGGTTCCGAAGAAAAGTGTGATAATTCATGAGCTGAGTAGATAAGTCCCAGCGTGACTGCGGTCCAGACGCAACCGACTGAGTCACTAGTATGTACACACATACCGAATCCCTCGCCCTCTCGTAGGCATAATCTTTCCAATCAACGCCTCACGGTCTATAATCTCACCCTTTTGCTAGCGCCCCAAAATGTTCCCCGTGCAGTTCAGTAACCCCTATTACCGGGGGAAGACGACGTCGGCGTGCTGGGGTTTGCCGCAAATACTGGCCGGAACCATCGTCAGGGCCCATCCGGGGCATACGTGACATGGTATGCCACCTCGGAACTCCCGTCTATGCCTGCTCTGCAGCGCAGCGATGACGGCGTTCATCCTCCTCTTGTACTGTATGTACCCCCTATGTCACTCCCGAGGATCCCAAACCTGGACCACCATCCATCTCCGACTCCACCTTCTGGCTTCTTCTTCTACTAGCTCTTGTGCAATGATGGGAGTCACCCCTGGCTTTAACGTCGTCTCGCTCCTAGTTCCATCGACATACTAACGGCGCTTCTTAGTCGGGTCCTTTTAGGCCGTGTGCCCTCATCGTGGTATCGGCTGCCTGCCTGTCCTCGGGATTCTGGTGCTCGAAAAGTCAGCTTCGATCCAAGGAGGCGGTGAGAGGATACTAACACGCAGCTAGCCAGTGTCCACGGGAGGTTCAAACTCCATATCCCAGCAGCGAACGGCATCATCGCTCTCGGAGACGTGCGGTGAGACAGGTAGCGCGTGCAGCACAGCGGTGACGGCCGGCGACGGGGTTCCTGTCCGTGCTGTGCTACAGCGGGTATCGTTTGGACGCGAGTCGAGCCTCCCATACCGCAACGATGCCGCTAGGGGCTATCCGTCTCCAAAGCGCGGAGCCCACCGCGTGCCGCAGGTGTCAACCGAAAAGACTGTGAAGCCCTGTGTGGCTCATCACGTCAACCCAGTGTGTTCGGCGAGGAAGCCCGATCTCTTCATCGTATGCACTCCAAACCGCGCGAAGGAGTTGCTTTGCTACCCCAATCGGCTTTGGGGGTAGGGTAAGCTCCAGTTGATCAAGACGGTCCATGATGAACTGGCGCGCCCGCGATGTCTTGACAGCATTTTCTGATATCTCATGGTGCAGCGAGTGAAAGTCGGGGTCGGTAGGCCCGGGGGGTGTCGGCAAAGCTGGTGCGCTGAGACCTGTGCTCAAGAGATAGGTGTGAGGCCCGCTTCCTAGCGGAACTTTGCTGTCGTATCTGAGACCGCTGCCGGCGCAGAGACAGAGAAGAGGTTGGATACAACTTAGGCTTCCAGCGGGCACCTTGTGGAGCACATCGGTGACATGCAGGGCGAACGGAGACACCCACGAATGCCAAACAACAGAGCCGTCGGCATCCTTCAAGGCCGGAATTCGTTTGGTGCTCAAATCTGGGAAGGTCTCGTAGAGCTGCAAAAGGGCACATAACCGGTATGCGTCGGTAAGATTGTGCAGGTCTCGAGTACGATCCGTGGTTTGTTGAGCTTGGTTGCATTTGGGAAGCTGTGGGATATCGATCAACCGCAGAGACTCCTCTAGCTGTGTGGCTTCCTCGATATCCCTCATCGCGCCTTGCAGAATTCGGTAGCTTGTGCCATCGTTGTGCCTCCACCGAGTGCGGGACCTCCGGCAGAGAGCGATGGCCTTGCCAAATAGTTTTAGGATATCGGACGAGACGCCGCTCCATGCATGCGGGACCACGGGTGCAAGGGGCCTCTGCGTTGCTGGTTCTGGCCAGCTGAGCATGTGCTCGATGTCGGCCTCCTCGTCGCTCACCACGCTACGAAGCATCTCTTCGTAGACAAGGCAGCCCTTGAAGAAGTCGAGCAACTCCCGCGATTCGCTGTCCAGTGTCCATCCATCGAGAACCTTCAACACGGCCCGTGCCTGCCTCACGAACTGCTGGCCAAGTTGACGAGCTTCCATCCAGCACATGGAGGAGCTCATGCAAAAAAGCGACAAGAGCAGCGCGGTAGGGAACCCGGAGCGGAAGCCGGCGTGAAAGGCGACAAGCTCCTTCCCAATGGCCTCGGTAGCCTTGCCCGGCACTGCCCGGGCTGTGTCCTTCATGACGTGTGGGAGTCGCTCGACGAGGGAGGCTGCCGAGATGGCCTGTAGGGCGTAAAAGACTGGTCTGGACGTTTGCCAGTACTTCTCTGTGAGCCGCCGATACGGGTTGGACGGCGAGTCGAGCGCCGACCACGACGTGCAGACGGATTTGAACCAATGTTCTATCAAAAACGTTGGCATATCTACCACCGGTTGGAACATGGTCATGTCGGGCACTTGACCAGGTTCTTTCGGCAGCCCTGGCTCTGCTTTGGGCACTACGCCGGCCACCGCAGGAACCAGGGCGGCGTGGGTTACGGCGCTCGTTGTCGGGTCTTCATACTGCGGCGGTGGAGACGGCGTTGACGACGACGAGGAGGATGATGGGGACGCGGACGTCCATGGTGACGACGATGTCGACAGGGCGACGGATGGAACGGTGAGCCTCTCGGTGACGGGAACCACAGCCGAAGCGTTGGTTCCATTCTGGCTCGAGGCCTCGACGGCCGTTGCGGGTTTCGAGACGATGGACTCGGAAGCAGCGGTGACGAGCTGAGTGAAGTTTGCGGGGCCGCTTGTCTTTGTTGTCGTCGGTCTCTCGTGCTTGGTAGACCACTGGAGCCGTTGCTGGTAGCCGGGACACTCGAACCCCTTCTGCGCACAGTTTCGGCATCCAGGTTTGGCTTCGTCGCATCTTAGCTGCCGAGCTGGTCAGTGAATCTCACTCCTCTCCCAGCGTTGTCTCTGGTGCAAGCAGGGGCAGCAAGCATGTGTAAGGCGTGTGTAAGGCATGGATGGGACAACACGTACCCGCCTAAGCTTGCAGGTCCGGCAGCCGCTTCTCGATTTCTGTCTGTTCTTCATCTTGGCTCCGTCATCATCCGCGTGTTGTCGGCCAAGCAATGCCAGATCATTCGGTTTCCAAGTGGGGAGCGTCGAGGAGAAATATCACAGAAGGGTCAGGCGCATAAGAAGCCGTCACCAGGGACCAAAGCACATGGCACGCACACACCACAGCAGCCGGCAGTCCTCCGGCAGCCCCGACCTGCCATGCACCAGCTTCCCCCCCCAGCTCAACCCATGCTCCCACGATGCCTGGCGATGCCTGGCTGGCTGGTGGGTTTGCTGCCGTAGCCAATGAGGCAAATCCCAAAAATGATTAGAGGCCTGTCAGAAGCCCGAAGGGGCTTGGCCAGCTGGGCGGGCCCTGGCCCACACCAGTGCCCCGAGCCAGCCAACCGGAGGGCGCTGAAACCGGCGCCACTATAGCGGCAGTCGCCGAGAAAATAGCAACCCGGCCGCTGCCACCGGCCAGAAATTTCGGCCAGAACTCCGGGGCTGTTCTGGTTGGCGAGATTCCAAGGCTTGAGATTTGGGACCTGGCGTCTCCCACAGCACCCCGAGCCATATCCCACCAGCGTTCCGCGCGGCCCCTTGTTCATGCGCGGTGACGGCGTGGCTTTGCGAAGCGGTGCGAACTTGCGAAGCCCGAAGCCCGTGCAAGGTTCTGCCAGGTCCCGCCAATATGGCTCGTGTGGAGGAGCCTCCGTCGATCTCGTCATCCCTGCGTGATGGCTTGCTTAATGGAACCTTGGAATCTTGGGCCTGGAGGGCCTCGAGGGCCGTGCCTCCCTGCCTAGTCTCGAGCCAGTGTGTTGGAGCTTATTCGGTTGGGATGAGCAGCACTAGGCCACATTTGTCGCCCGGACATTGCACGATCCACCGCAGATGCGCTTCCCCAAGTGCCGGTCGTCGGCCCGGTGCCAAGCCGGCGGTCAGCGGGAGGGCGAGCTTTGGATGTGGTTGGGCGTGTCGGCTTTCGGGGGTGTGTTGTTGGTGGTTCCGCGCGGCCGAGATCCCAGGCGACCTACGGACGCGGACAACTTACCGGTAAGGTACTATGTACAAGATCGGACGAAACTTGGGATGGTTCTTTCTTGTTGCGGGGCAGCGGCAAAAACTCGACCATCGGAAGAAGCACCTGCCCCAAACTTCGGGACATGTCCCTACCTAGAAATTCAGGCATGAAGGGGGGGTTACAAACCCACTCCGAGCGTCGGCCGCGACGAGTCGGCCAAAATTGATAGGCTCACAAATTTTTTACGACGGGACTCACACTGGACCTTTCCTGGGCCTAAATCAACCGCAGTTTCAGTTACGGCGCGCTCGAATCACCCGGATCAAAAAAAGAAAGACCGCAAAACACATTTACCATGGCCGGCGAACTGGGAGAGGCGATGGCCCACAGCGCCTTCGACACCATTCTGGTGCTCGACTTTGGGTGAGTGATGGCCCGGATGCACAATTAAAATTAACGGAGCTAACTGGGTCTTGCTGGACTGAACAGCTCACAGTATACCCACCTGTATGTTACACCTGCATTGGAAAATCAAAGCCTCTGTTGTCGCGGGTCTGGGTCGAATTACCTGGCCATGCCGCGGGCCGGGGGGTCCTACGACTCCACGCCCGTGAGGGGGTTCTGAATGCAACTGACCGTGGCGTGAAGGATCACTCGCCGTCTCCGTGAGCTCAATGTCTTCTCCGAGATGCTGCCGTGCACTCAGAAGCTCTCGGAGCTCAAGTTCGTCCCCAAGGGCATCATCCTCTCCGGTGGCCCCTACTCGGTCTACGAGGAAGGCAGCCCTCATGTCGACCCTGCTGTCTTCGACCTGAGTAATTCCCGCCCCAGTCCGGATGATTTCGTTCCTTTGCTGATTATCTGAATTTTTTAGACGTGCCTATCCTCGGCATCTGCTGTACGTAATCGCCGGCATGTAACAGGTTTCAATCCCACCGTACGCAGCTGACCTTTGGGGGCCAACCGACAGATGGCATGCAGGAGCTCGCTTACCGCCTCAACCCCGACAATGTCGTTGCGGGCACCCACCGCGAGTATGGCCATGCCATGCTTAAAGCTCAGTCCGCCGGCGGCCACGTTGACCGCCTCTTCGAGGGCATCGAGGATTCGATGCGCGTGTGGATGAGCCATGGCGACAAGCTGGCCAAGCTTCCAGATGGCTTCCACACGGTCGCCACCTCAGACAACTCCGAATATGCTGCCATCGGTCACGAAAGCAAGCCGATCTATGGCTTGCAGTTCCACCCCGAAGTCACCCACACGCAGAACGGGACGGCCCTTCTCAAAAACTTTGCCGTCGGAATTTGCGCCTGCAAGCAAGATTGGACGATGCAGAAGTTTTTGGAAGAGGCGATTGCACAGATTCGCCACACTGTCGGTGACAAGGGCCAGGTGCTAGCGGCTGTTAGTGGTGGCGTTGATTCAACGGTTGCTGCGAAACTCATGGTAGGTTCCGCGCGGCAGCCCCCCAGCGAGCTGAAACTGACGGTGTGCAGAAAGAGGCGATTGGCTCGCGGTTTTGGGCCGTGCTCGTCAATAGTACGTATTGCTTGCATGTCTCAAATTTAACAGCGACCCGGGCTAACGGCATCGAATCAGATGGCGTTATGAGACTCAACGAGTGCGAGCAGGTCCAGAGGGACCTCTCGGAAGCCCTTGGCATCAACCTCACAATTGTCGACGCCTCGCAGCGGTTCCTTGACGGCCTGAAGGGGATTGACGATCCCGAGGTAACTGCCCAACTGTACCCCCTTTTCAGCTCTGATCGTCACAACAACATTGCTAACCCTTTTCCAGAAAAAGCGGAAGTTCATTGGTATGTTCGGCCGGCCTCTATCCACGTCCACCAAGGCGGAATTATTAGGTGGCCCATGATTAACCGTCGAATAGGTGGCAAGTTCATCGACATTTTCGAGGAGGAGGCGATCAAGGTATGCACGAGGGGCAGCATCCGAGCCCAATCCCTTGTCCGATAACGTTCCGAGGCAGCTGACCAGCGCCAGATCGAAGAGGCGGCCGCCCATGATCCGACCAAGGCTGGCAAGATTGAGTTCTTCATGCAGTCAGTTCACCGACCAGCAAATACTTCAAGCCGCGTGATTACTGAACACACATTTACAGGGGTACACTCTATCCCGATGTCATTGAATCGCTCTCGTTCAAGGGCCCCTCGGCCACAATCAAGGTCAGTCTATCCAGTTATTGGGTTCTGGAACGCCGAGGGAATGCTGACTAGTGCTGCTAGACTCACCACAACGTGTATGCTTCTCCACCTGTCGCTCCAATCAAGAGCGAGAAGAATGCTGACCTGAATCACAAGTGGTGGCCTCCCCGCGCGGATGGCCAACGGGCAGGGCCTGAAGCTGATTGAGCCCCTGAGATCCCTGTATAAGGTTTGTTTCTCCTTGCCGCTTGACCCGTTGCCGTGGCCGTCTCCATTCTAACCATCGAATAGGATGAGGTCCGCGGTATGTGGAGCTCCAAAATTCAAACATGCCCTTGAGATCCGCTTGCCCCTGCGTCTGCGAGACAAGCACTAACGAAAGATGCAGCACTCGGGCGTGCTCTGGGGATCCGGGAAGAACTTGTCATGAGAGTACGTCCCCGGTCCCGATTTTCCCCGCCTGTCTGCTGACCTGACTCGTTTCCAATAGCACCCGTTCCCTGGCCGTATGAGAAATCCCTTCCCTTCCGAGTAGGTAGCATGGACCAGTACTAACCCCGCCTAGCTGGTATTGCCGTCAGAATCCTGGGCGAAGTGACCCCTGAGAAGGTCGAGATCGCGCGGAAGGCCGACCATGTAAGCCTCTTTCGCCTGTGGCCCGCACCTGCGGCTATTATGTTTGATTTTACCGGGTACTGACACCGCCCAAACAGATCTTCATTTCTGAGATCCGCAAGGCTGGTCTCTACGACCAGATTTCACAAGGTTTGCGGCCCCGAAGTGTATTCTGTCCTGGAGCACCCGCTGACACACGAAATAGCCTATGCCGCCGTCGACCCTAGCCGTGCCGTGGGTGTGATGGGAGACAAGAGAGTCTATGGCTACGTATGCTACCCCAGGCAAATACCCTTTCCTGTCGACCGGCTAACAGTTATCCCATAGATTATCGTCCTCCGTGCCGTGACCACAACGGACTACATGACCGCCGAGGCTTTCAACTTTCCCTGGGACTTCCTCCAGCGGGTCATGAACAGGATCGTCAACGAGGTCCATGGGTATGTGCCGTCCATCTTTTGATGTGCAGCTTAAACTTGCTAACATTATCAACAGCGTGTGCCGTGTTGTCTACGACGTGACGTCCAAGCCACCCGGAACGATCGAGCTCGAGTAGGCGCAACGATACACCATGTGATATGATTCAGGACGGGGTGATGTTGTCAACCCCCGGCCTTCGCACATCGCACGCTCCGGGCCGCGCCGTCAACGATCCTTGCGAGAGACAGATGTCTTGTAAGTTGAAGGATACGAATATCTCGATGGCACCACAAAATTGGATTGGGGGCGGGGTCACTTAGATTACGATAGACGCCCCTCGAGATTGGGATCTGCAACATATTGAAGGCCCATTCCAAAATCATTCCATCGTGCTTCCCCGGCAGGATGATCTGCGAACCAGCAAAGTGAGGCGGCTCAAATCATGATAATCTGTACTCCAGCCACTGACCGCTCAAGCCCGAGGTCGCCTCACATCTCAAGCCTCATCCCCACCACCTATTTCCCCTTTCATACAAGGCAACTCCAACACCTGTCACATGTCAGCACCCCGTGCAACCCCCGTGTTCCCACGTCAACACCACGAAGAGGAAGAAGAAAAAGAAAGAAGAGGAGGAGGGCAAAAAAAAAGAAAAAAAGAAATAAAAAAGAAACAACTCACCTTCCCAGCCTTCACCCTCTCCCCACTCTCATACCTCACCAACCCCGCCACCAGCTCCCTCCACCCCTCTTCGCCCCCCCCGGACGACGACCCAAGCCCAGGCAGGATCCCCGCCCACCCCCCTTCCCTCCCCTCAAAAACCCGATACATCTCAAAAGGCGGCGTCCGAAACCCCACCGCCTCGGGCCAGGTCTCTTTCGTAGGCGTCCCCAGCGTCTGAAAGATACTCAGCACCAAACCCAGCTGGTTCCCGTCCTCGTGGGCGGCGCGCGACTCGAACAGCGGGCGACCGCCGAGAAAACACTCGGCCAGCGTGGCGCCGGCCGCCCAGAGGTCGACGGCGGGGCCGTAGGCGCGGTCGCCGAAGAGGGTCTCGGGGGCCCGGTAGGGGCCCGTGCCGATGTCGAGGACTTTGTGGGTCGGCGATTCGTTGTTAGCTGCTGCTGGGGAGAGGGTCGGGTGCCAGGCGGTGCCGAAGTCGGAGAGGTGGATTTGCGGGGTTTGGGATGGGGTTGGGGATTTGGAGGGGAGGAGGATGGCGGATGGTTTGATGTCGCGGTGGATTATGCCGGTGGAATGGAGGTGGTGGAGGGCGCGGAAGAGGGCGGTGAAGATTGTGCGGATGAGCGGGGTGGGTAGTGGTTGGTTGGGGGTGTTGTCGAGGAGGTGGGAGAGGGTGAAGGGCATGTAGGGGAAGACTAGGACGAGGCGTTGGTCGCGGTCGCGGAAGGTCTCGAGGAGGGTGATGATGTTGGGGGCGTTGGTGGAGCGGAGGGAGTTGAGGATCTTGACTTCGAGGTGTGGGTTGTGAGGCTCGATGTTGTGGGTTTCGACAATGACTTTGAGAGCGCGGGTTTGGGCGCGGTAGACCTCGGCTGTCACGCCGCTGGCGATGTAGCGGCAGTCTTGGTAGCTGCCGATGGGAATCCCGGGCGACGAGTCCTGGCCGTCGGTTTCAGGGGCTGTTGGGTCTCCTGGTGAAAGGGAGCGGCCCGGTTCAGCTGCGGCGGTTGGTAGGTCGCAGGCGGCATCGTACTCTTCCTGCTGAATGTTAGGAAATCAATTTTTCAGGAAAGAAGACCTGCTTACCCTGCTGCTAGCAGTTTTGTACGCCCCGTTCTCAATGGAATAGGCACTCTGGTTGAGGCCGGCAGCTGCGGCCGCCGTGGTTCTACGGAACCAAGTCAAAACTCACACACGGTTTGCCCTTGGCCATGGCTCTCACAGCTTTTGGATATTGTCATATCGCTCAGAAGCAGTGAGCGAAATTCTCCAATCAATGCCCTCGGCCATGGTGTCTCGCTCTCAAGAATGTGAAATTAATGTGAGTCCTTGAGTGACGGTTGCTGGGGATACTAGCCCAGGATTCCAGGTCCGAACAAAAGGATTGTCGACAAATATTGGAATCTCCCCCCTATTTTGGCAGATTGGAGTCCACGTGCGAACTGTCGAATATCGTAGTACCTGACTTTTGGTTGTTGACTTGATGTGATGCCAGTCCACTGGGCAAGTCCATGGGGCATGCCGTTAAAGGTGAAAGAGCCGTTGCAGCCAATTCAGGGGTTATGCATGTTCTGGGGGTTTAACTTTTCGATCCCGCAGCGGATCCTTCGCTCTGTTTTTTTGGTGGAGCTCGAGAGTGGAATTGGGGGATTTGGTCAGCAGAGTGGGGCAGCCACCAGTCCGAAGAGCACGAACGATTGGCGGATTGGGGACAGCTCTCGGCCTGAGCAGGCTGAGATCTCCACAGAAATGCGAGCTCCATCTCCATCTCCCCGTGACATCAACCATCAATGCGCCGACCCGGCTGTTCCTCCTGCACGCCGCGCCAAACTTCGGACGGCCCAACACCAGCCTTGTGATCTTCCCTTCTCGTTGCCTGTACATACTTTACTTGCGCTTGCTGTCCCTCCCAACGCGACGGCGGCATTTCCTACGTGTTTTGGTGTTATGCGCTGATTAGCTGGCCCCTCGTTGTCGCCCGATTGCGCTCCCGACGACACATCCAAGATGGCCTCCGTCGACGATCTCTCGCGGTCCGAGTACCCGGCAATGCTCGTACGCCCTCCCCGATACCTTCTGGTCTTAGTGCCTCATACGGTAGTTTCGGACCGCTGATGTTCTGCGCCCATTCTAGGCAAATCTACAGCCGAGTCAAGCCGTGCAAGTGCTGTCCGATCGAGTCAAGCGCATCACGCGAGCGAACCAGGAGATTGCAGATTGGCTTCAGGTATGACGCTCTGCGCATCTAATAGCCCCAAGGTAACAGGACGTCAAGCTGAGCAACATCAATGTAGGAGCGCAGGAGAGTCGAAGAACAATATGTTGCGTCACTGCGCAAGCTGCTGGTCTTCAAGGTGCCAAATGCCGCATCTGAGCTTGGGTTCGTTGCGTCTTTCTCGCCTCCTTTTCCCGACCTTGCCAGCTAATTCGCATCCATCACAGCATCTTCCAAGCACCATGGGATAAGATCCTCCAATCAACCGATGGCATTGCCGCCTCGCACCAACTGTTCGCCCAGCGCATCGACAAGGACGTCGAACAGCCCCTCCGGAACTTCCAGGGCAAGAAGGAGGTGCAGAACATCCAGACTATAAGTTCGAATCTGCAGACAATGGCCAGAGAACTAGATGATGCGACCGAGAAGTCGGAAAAGCTGAGCAGAAAGGGGGGGAGGGCCAATGCGCAAAAGGTCGACCAGGCTGCGGCGAAGCTCGAATCTGCTTCGCAGCAGTGGGAATCACAGTCGCCCTTTATTTTCGAAACGCTCCAAGCCCTAGACGAACAACGGATAAACCATTTGCGCGATGTATTGACGCAATTCGAGACCCACGCCGTCGACCAGGCCACACGGAGCCAGGCAGCTGCCGAGGAGGTGCTCAACGTGATGCTCGAGGTCAACACTTCCCAGGAGATTCAAAACTTCGTGCAGCGGATAACTGCGGGAAAGCCAAAGATTGAGAGGAGGTCCACCACACGGCAGCCAACCCCGGTGACCCCGACTGCGGCACCCCCAAGCATCACTGGTGACGACGCCAGCGAGCATTCGGGCCAGAGAGACGCTCCTCCCGGTACGGCCAAGAATACCCTCACCTGATTCCCATTCGGGCCGTTTGCTGACCAAGATACAGAATCAAAGTTGCGAAGCCGAATTGGCACCATGCTAGGCCGCCGACGCCAGAGCATCCATGGCGGTTTTGGCCAAATTGGTTCCCCTCCGAAGAGCCTTGGCTCCTTTTCTCGCGGACTTTCGAGCAGGGATAGCCAAACGCTGTCGCCTCGAGCCTCATCACACAACCTGACGGAGTCTCACAACAGGCTACCGTCAGTGGTCGAGAGCCCAACAGCGGAACACGGCCGGTCCTCCACCGCCGAAAATGAGCAGGCCAAAAACTCACACGAGGGGACAAACGGAGTCACTCCTGGGGAGTCGTCCCAAGGTGCTCAGCCGGGGAAGTCATCTAGTCTCCTCAACGGAACAGCCGAGGACATTTTTGATGCGCCAGCAGCTCCAACAACGTCTCGGCCGCAGCAGAGCAAAGAAGATCCGTCCAAGGACGCCGACGGCTTCACAATACCACCAGCGATGGATGATCCCATCTCTCAGGCGCAAAGGGACGCCGCGGCCGAAGAGGGCGACCATCTCTTCAAGTTGAATATCCAGAACGAACCCATCGCCGAGGAAGACCAGGACGCAAAACAAGCGGCTTTATCTAGCGTTGCAAACGCCCTAACCATGGGAATGCCATCACGGAAGACGGGAACCACACGTGGCAGGAGGGAGGTCCGAAACACTGTTTACATGCCGTCTTTGCCGACCCACGAAGTTTCATCCGAGAATCCCTTCCCGCCGTCTCCTTCATGGCTAACTAGTGCGACAATGCCGAAGCCTCCCTCCGCGACGTTCATGTCAGAGACAAGCCATGCTTCTGACACTCAGTCAATCCGTTCCGGCACGTCGTTTGGCGGTACCTCCTCGTTTAGCGGTATCACCCGCCTCAAACACCCCGACATGCAGGGGCCAGCATATGGGCCTGGTCTTCACTCCTCCATCATCGAGACGGTCTCCGCTACCTTCCAGGACGGCGAGCCCAACTCGGTCAAAGTCACAGGCGAAATCGCTCTCTCCCACGTCGCTGACCCCAACTCCTACCGAGGTAACTATATTCCTTCCGTCCCTCTTCCCTATTCCAGCCTGACAATCTCCAGACCAAGAAACAATCCGTCTCAACAAATTCTCCCTCCTCGAATCCATCGGCGCCAACCGCGTCCTCGTAACCAACACAGCCAGCCCCGACGAATTCTCCATCGACCTCTCCCACCTAACCAGCGGCGCAACCCCAGCTTTCACCTACCGCGTCCACGCCGACTCGGACACGGCCCTCGCCACCCAGTGCCCCATCACCATCCACCCGGTCTGGAAGCCCCAGGCCGACAAGCTCGGCCTCCTCCTGCAGTACCGCCTCAACCCGTCGTGCGCCCTCCCGCGGCCCGTGACGCTCTCCAACGTCGTCTTCGTCGCCACCTACGAGGGCGCGCGCGCCAGCGGCGTGCAGACCAAGCCCTCGGGCACCCACCTCAAGGACAAGCACCTCGTCTACTGGCGCCTCGGCGACGTCACGCTGACCGAGGACTGGGGCAAGATCATCTGCCGCGTCATCGGCGAGCAGAATGCCGAGCCGCAGCCTGGAAAGGTCGAGGTGAGGTGGGAGTGGGCCGCGCCTTCTCTTCTTCCTCCTCCTCCTCCTACTAGTAGTGGGGGGGAAGAAGGGGCCGCCGGCGGCAGTGGCATCTCGGTGGCAAGGTTGGTGCCTGAGGCCAAGGGGAAGGGGAAGGCGGTGGATCCGGACGAGGAGGAGGATCCGTTTGCTGATGTCGGGTCGCCGCCGGCGTCGCCGGATTTTGTGTCGCAGGGTCGGAGGTGGGTTGAGGTTCCCGTTGTGAGGAAGCTGGTGGGGGGGAAGTATGAGTCGAGATAAGGTGTCGGTCGACGCAGTAAGTAATAATGGCAGGGGTTTTTTGTGTGGGTTGGTTTGGTTTTGCGGGGCAAGCGATGGATAGATCGATCTGAGGTCTTGAGTTTGAGATGGCTTTTAGCTGGTTGTTGATACCGAGGCACAATTTGGTGTCGGTTGTTACTTGGTTGTCGGGGGTTGGTTGACCTCGAGGGACCGGAGATCGAGAATGCACATAGCTGTATATATTTACATATTGATCTTGTTTATCCACTTATGTCCCTATCTCGGCCTGGAGAAAGCAAAAGGTCTTGAGTAGTGGGTAAGTAGAGTAGTTGTTCATTAGATTCAAGCCACAGCTCTCAATGCCCGCTTGTCGTCTCAAACTCCTTCCGCAGTCTACCGCCTAGCCAAGGGGCCCCTAAAGGAAAAGCGACGAAAGGAAATAAAAGCGATTCATCTGTTGGTATAATAGGTATTCTTCGGCTCACCCAGCCAAAAAATACAGCCCAACCCTCACTCAATCCTCCCCCCACCGGCCCTCGTCTGCTCCTCCCAAAACTCCAACGTCAGGGCGGCCAAGAAACACGGCACGCACCCCCGCTCGCGCACCCAAAACTTGATGTTGTCCCCGATCCGCTGGGCAAAGGCGCTCCGGGGCCCGCCGCCGACCTTCATGGTGCCCTTTTCGCCGTCAAACACGATGCTGTTCTCGTGCTCGTCCGTCTGCGACGGGTGGTAGACGCTCTCGACGCGCATCTTGCCGCCGGGGATGAAGGTGACGGTCCAGCCGAGGGTGCTGAAGACGGCCTCCTTGAACTCGGCCGACTTGGCCGCCCACACCTCTTTGAGGCGGCGCGCCGACTTGTGCGCCGACGCCGTCTCGGCTTTGGCGTCGGCGATCTCGCGCTGCGCGGCGGCGAGCTGGGATCTGGGGATGGTGGGGAAGCGGGCCGGTTGCCGCTCCAGGAGGGCGCGGAGTTCGGTGGTTTCGAGTTTTAGGGCCGCGAGCGTGGCGGCTTTGGTGGCTTCGTGGTTTGCGGTGGGGTTGGAGCGCAGAGAGAGGACGCGGGTTTTGAGTTGGTCTTTGGAGGAGGCGAGTTGGGAGGCGCTGACTTGGTGTTCCTTTTGGAGGAGGCGGTGGGCGGTTTGGAGGTCCGAGAGTTCGGCTTGGAGTTTGCGGTTCTTGCGGGCGAGCTGGCCGAGTTGTTCGTGCTCAACGTCGTCGGCTTCGCGGGGACGTTTGCTGCCCACCACGGGCTGTGCTGGACTGGTGGAGGCGGATTCGAGGGAGGTGACATCGGCGTGGAGGGTAGTGACCTCGGCCTTGTACTTATCGACCAAGTCCTCCAGTTCTTGGATGCGCTTGATCTTCTGCTGGTCCACGCTCTCGGGCTGCAGCGTCATATCTTCCATGTCGAACGTCTTAAGTTGCGCGCGGAGATACTCCACTTCTTTGACGGCGAGGGCGCGTTGTCGGTCGAGGCGGGCACGAGCCTTGTCGTTCCCTGCTCCGGTCCCTCCTGTTGTTCTAAGTTTTTCGATCTGGTCCACCAGCCCGGCCTTTTCGTCCTCCAGGGTCTTGATAATATTATCGCGGTCAGCAATTTCGGGCTGCAATTCTCCCAGCTTCTCTACAAGAGACGCCGAGTGCAGGCGTTCGGCGACCAGCGCCCTAGCCACGGCTTCTGGTGAGTCGAACTCGGTCTGGCCGTCTGAGCCGCCTTCGCTCTGCAGGAAAGCCGCCCAGCCCCGCCTCTCGTCCTCTAGCCTTTGCCGTTGCCTCCTTTCCTCATCGAGTTCGTTCTGTACCGATTCGGCTGCCCCTAACCTTCGCTGGAGGGAGCGCTTCTCCTCCTCGACCACTTCGACGGCCTTGTGGACTTGGCGTAAATGCTTAAGCTCTGTCACCTGTTCCCTGTTCTTGGCCTCTAGGTGACGGATATGTGTGACCTGGTCGGAAAGTTCCCTCCGAATGACACCGATTGTCTCCGCGTCGCCGGTTTGGGCTTTCAGACGAAGAACATCGGCCTCTAGGCTGCCGATTGTTTCATCCCTGTCCGCCATCTGAGATTGAGTCTTTTCAAGGACCGCCTCCCGTGTCCTGGATTCGTCCTCGAGCTCTTGGATGGTCCGCTGTGCCGAAGCAAGCTTGGCCTTCACATCGATGGCCTCGCGCTCCGCCATTCGCGCGGCCTCGTCCTTGGCGGCACTCAATTCCTCCAGCTGCTCCTGAAGCAGCCTGGCCTCTTCGAGCGCGTCCCTCGCCTTCCCTTCGAGCTCCCGTTTTTGTTGCTCCTTCTCGGCCCTCAAATCCTCCAACTCGTTCTGCAGCGCCTCGACCTGCCGCTGGGCCCTCGCCTTCTCGGCCTCGGCAGCTTGCTTCGCCTTGAAGTCATCCTCAGCACGCCGCTTCGTATCGCGCATCTCGTTTTCCGTTTGCAGCCGCGCCAACTCCTTCTCTTGTTCGTAGCTGCTGATTTGGTACTGCAGGGTGCCGACTTCGGCCTTGAGCTCCTCGATGCGCTTTCGCTGGGTCTCGTATTCCTCTGCATCGGCAGGCGGGCGGTTCTCCTTGCTGCTTTCGCGGCTTTCGTGACTGAAGTTGCTCGCGACGGTGGCGGCGCGGCCTCGGGGGGGGGACGGCCCAGCAAGGCCGCCTTGTCGAGAGCTGGGGCGTGCCATAGCGCTTCCGGGAGCGGTGGCGCCCGGTTCGCCGGTGATGATGTTGTGGGCGGGTTGGGCGGTTGTGCTGTTGCGGAAACCAGGTATCTGCACGGTGTTAGCACCACGTGCGTGGTGTGGTGGTGGCGCGTTCGTTGCCTGCTTCCTTACCCTCGACTCCCGGAGCGATGTGTTGGGTTGCGGAATGCCGCCGCTGACGGTAGCCCTGAACTGGGACCCGGCACTGATCGAAGGACGTCGCGCTGACCCCGGAGGATCGCCTTGTGGTGTCAAGGATCTCATCGTGGACGGGTGGTGGCGCTCCGACTGACGCGGTTTTGGTTGACTTGGCGTTCGCGGCATCGGGAACTGACTGTTTGGAGCGTGCGACAGGTTGCTCTTCGAGGTTTTGATTGGCTGATGGTTACAGATCCAAACACGCCGTTGCGGGATCAACCTCGGTTCCCTGTTCTCATACCCTTGGGGGGAAAAGGTTTGGTTAGCGGGAAGAACAAATTGATTTTTTTGGAGGATGAGAGGGCGATGAACTCACCTGCTTGCTTGTCTTTGTCTTCTGTTTAATTACTGTTTTCGTCAGGACAAGCATCATGGCATCCCCAGTTGGTGTGCACAAGATAATGCACGAACGGAACAAGAAACCTCAGACTGCTTGGGATGTTGTGGCCTTGGGAAAAGAGAAAAAAAAACGAGGCAAGCAGGGAGCAAGCCTCGAGTTTGTACGATATGGTGTTTTTTGTTCTTGGTCTTCGAGAAGTTAGAACGAACCATGGAAGAAGCTTGGTGGAGACTTTGGAATGCTCCGATCTTTGTTAAGCTCACGCTGCCAAGACAAACTTGGGAGCCAATTTTGTGGGGTCGACCGGCCTGCCGGCCCAAGAGAGCCCCTGGCGATGACGCGGGCGCAATGCAGTGGATCTTCATTCTCGTTCGATTTATCAGTGGCAGAGCCCGGCAAACGCTGAGCTCTCCCCGGTTTCTTCCTACTCGCCCATGGCATTCAATCCGAGGTGACGTTCTGCAGCTTCGCTGCCACAGCATCCGACTATTCGGACCCCCCAAACTTCGAGTTCATCCTTTCCGACTGCAGTGCGCAATTGTGATGGTTCGCGGTCGCATCCCTGCTGCGGTGCGGGTAAGCTCCAACCAAAAGCTGCTGTTGGTTTTTGGTCCCGGGACCATAGCTCACCAGCTTTCTTTCGCAGGGCCGTCTCGCGCCGCGCTCCAGACCTCTACGCCCCTATCCCGCGATCCAGACCTCGACTTCTCCTCCATGCGGGTGCTGCCGGCCTCTTGCTCCTGTCCGACGATACGGGACGACGCGGAACAGCGACAATGCCGCCGCCGACGCGAAGGAAACCCGGGAAAGCGCCCAGCACGACGCGGCGGCAGATTCGGCAACCGACACGGCAAAGAAAGACACCAAGTCGGCCGAGGCACTGGCAAACGAGGCGGCAAGCTCGTCCAGCTCCGGGTCTTCCGAGGTTAGCGATGTGCCGGATTGGGAATACAACCCGGACTTGAAGATCGAGTCGTTCAAGGACCTGCCCCACGCCAATTTCGGCGTCAACCAGCACATCCCCTTTGACCCAGAGTTCAAAGAAGTCTTGAAGGCGATACCTTGGCAGTTCCGCGCCCCGATCCGCTATGCATTCGCCTACGGCTCCGGCGTGTTCCCTCAGTCGAAATCCAGCGGGAGGACCCCAACAACAGAAGAGCTCCGCGCCATCCACCCAAAGGCCCCACTCGCTGTGCAGAGGGGGCAAGACGGCACACCCAAGATGATCGACTTCATCTTTGGCGTCTCGCACACCCAGCACTGGCACTCTCTTAATATGAAACAGCACCGGGACCACTACTCATCCCTTGCGACCCTCGGGTCCGGCGCCGTCTCGTATGTTCAGGATAAGATGGGGGCCGGAGTCTACTTCAACCCCTATGTGATTGTGAACGGCATCCTGATCAAGTATGGCGTGGTTCAGCTCGGCACACTAGAGAAGGATCTGACGGAGTGGGACACGCTCTACCTGGCCGGGAGGTTGCAAAAGCCCGTCAAGATTCTCCGGGACGATCCGAAGATCCGGTTGGCCAACCAGATGAACCTCCTCTCGGCCCTGCGGACAGCACTGTTGTTGCTACCGCCGAAATTCACAGAGGAAGAGCTGTACGCCACCATTGCCGGCATCAGCTACCTCGGCGACCCCCGCATGGCGCTTCCCACCGAGAACCCACGGAAAGTCAAGAACATTGTGGGCAACAACATGGCCAACTTCCGGCGTCTCTACCTCCCTCTCATCGAAACACTCCCCAACGTCGACTTCAACGACGCCGGCGCCTCCGCCAAGGATTGGGTCTGGGACGAGACCAAGAATCTCAATCTTGCGCAGGATATGGACCCTGTCAAGCGCGGAAACATGGTGCGGCGCCTGCCCAAAGCCTTCCGTTCGCGCCTCTACTTCCAGTACCAGAAGAAGCTGGCCATTCCGTCGGTAGAGTTCCGCAAGATGATGGTTGAAGGTGAGAATGAGGACGCCGTCGCGTTCAAGAGACGCGAGGGTGGCGGTTTTGAGCGGCGCATCGCCCAGGACGACCCCTCGGAGCTGCGCAACTACATCCGCGCCGTCATCAAGCAGACCATCAGCTGGCCGGCGACTACCCAGTCCCTCAAGGGGCCCCTAACCAGCGGGTTTCTGAGGACGTGGCGGTACTTG
The DNA here is from genome assembly GCA_033296705.1 of Chaetomidium leptoderma. NCBI lineage: Eukaryota > Fungi > Ascomycota > Sordariomycetes > Sordariales > Chaetomiaceae > Chaetomidium > Chaetomidium leptoderma. Next base: position 5,432 of record MU857067.1, on the reverse strand, counting down.
AGTGAGAAGATGGGCAAGTACCGCCAGGGGCGCGACGCTGAAAAGGCCAAGCCTACCGAGGAAAAGCCCGGGGGCGGGAACAGTACCGAGGGGGCTGAGAAGACGCCTTGATCCGAGGTAACGGACATGACTAACTAGCGAATAAAGCGTGTATTCCTCTTTGTACATAAAAGGCATGGCACGGTGACGGCACTCGGGAAGACGGATTAGAAAGTGATCGGCGTTTGTTTTGTTGTCTTTTAAAGGAGAGGACAGTTTGCCCTTGCGTAGGGCTGGCTGGCTGACTCGGCCCGATTCCTTTGCGTTGGCTAACCCCAGAAGAAACCTTGTAAGAGGTGTCTTACCAAGAGAGGTTCGGGACCGAGACATTTGAAGTTGGGATAACCAGGAGCTCGTTTGGCTTTAGCCTTACAGAGCAGCATAACTGTCAGCCTGTGCCACCTACAACCCAACGCAGGAGGGACACCCCTGGCCCTTTTCACAAACCACAATAGACACCTGATTGGGTACCATGGGGTTGGACTCCATGTCTCAAGTTTCTCATCACATCCTTCACAAATCTGATTCCGTTCAGAGACTGGGAACAACGCAAGCAAGAACTAGAAGACTCTGGTAAGGATCCGACAGCCACCGCCACTTCGTCACAAGTCTCTCAGTTAGCAGAGAACTGTTATGTAAAAGTCACACAGCCCAATAAGTGTGCGACACAACAAGGGGAATATTCAGAACGCATGACGAACGAGGATGCAATCTTCAAATCCCATCAATGCTCGCCCATGCTCAGAACCAAACAAGCATGGCCCGTGACCGTGGCGGTGTAGCTTTTACTGAGAAGAATACCAGCCTTGACATGCCGAGCTTCCCGGATACGCGCTTCTGGGTTGGCGACCCTGAGTTGACCTCGGACTCGGGGTTCGAGCCATTGAATTGGATTTCGTCGCCTTGCTTCACTGACGACAGTCTGATCCTTCGGAGACAGAAGGACGATGTATGTACCATGCTCGTTGACCTACTTGTGTCTCCGAAACCCCGAGTCCGATTGCTCCCACAAAGATATAAAACCAGTCCTCTCCTCCCATGAGAGACTACTAAGTCATCTCACCAAGCCCATCAGCTCACAGAGACAAATCAATCCACAGCATCCACATCTTCCATCAACCTTCCCTCTACCAACTCCACCACCCAACAACCCCTTCGAACTCTCAAAAATGGCCAAATTCCTCGCCCTTCTCCTCACCACCGCCGCAGCCATTGGCCTCGTCCAAGCCCAGTGCCCAGCCAACGCCGTCCTCTGCGGCACAACCACCCTCAACGAGTTGAAGTGTACGTTTTCTTTGACGTCCACAATTGACACCGCACAATATACCTACCTACCTATCCTGCCCTTACATGCGTGCATACGAGGGGAAGGACATGGTGTGCGGTTCAAATGATGAAAAAGTACTAATCTGCCTCCTCGCGTTGGAATTGATTGATTAATAGGCGCCGACGAGGCCGCCCTGACCTTCATCACGCCCAAGGGGAACCCCCCGCAGAACTGCGGCTACCAAACCAACGGGGAGGGCCTGCCGCAGGGCCGGGGGGCGTTTTGTTGTGCTGATGGCAGGTGTCTGCAGAATGGGCTGGATGCGTTTTGTAATTGAGTGCACTAGAGCTGGGCCGCTTTTTTGTTTGTGGGTGTGCGCCATGATGTAGGTGTGTCTCTGCAGTCTAAGTGAGGAGGGAGGAATGAATAAGGAGGAGAGTCTAGTTGTATTGTAGGCAGTATCAACAAGAGTTACACGAGTGGTTGAACTCTCTCGTTTCCAATTCTTTTTGGTTTCTGCCATGTTCATTTGATTTCGTTCTTTTTACTTTGCACCAAAGCCACTTATAACCCCCTTGTGATAACCTTGGCCCCCAACGACAGCAATCATTAAAATCTTATAAGTCCGGACACGCAGTTGTAAACTGATCCGAAGGATTCAGCAAGAACTTTCGGATGCTACGGCTCTTCTAAAACCGTCCGTGTCAGACCTTGTGTCCGGTTGTATGTATAAACCAACCGTTAAAGGGTGATATACTTTGCAGCGGCAAATTGATGAGATCCGGTAAGGGTGCAGTAACCGCTCTACCGTCGGAGACTGAGGTGGGGGAGCTGTCGTCAACCACCGCCTGACAGCGGCTTGAAAAGTGGCTAAATGACTCCGCCGCAGGGAGCGTAGTATACTAGACCGCTCGCCATACTTCTCGAAGGATTCAGGCCGTTGATCTGATGCGAAATGGGGTATCCATATGGTAGATCTTTGCTGCTCGCCCTAAATAGGGGCTTCACTCCGATAGAGTTGATAACCATACAACAGGCACGTCAAGGCCACTTGCTGCCCCCCAACCTCTCATTTAGTAATCAAGTACACCCAGGACTGCTTTATCAGATTACCCACCAAGAGAATGAAGCAAATACGGGCGCTCGGCTTGAGCAGCCTGGGACTGGCTGTGTTGGCCTCCTGCCGGAACACGGCGTTGAAGATGTCGTGCTCGCAGCTTGTGGTTGATCGTATCGATCCGTACACCACCCCAACTCTTTTACCATAGTGAGCTACTAACACGCGCGGCCAGCTTGGTCAACCCAGGGATACTGGGATCCCCACACCTTCATCAGCTCGTCGGGGGGAACAGCTTGAACGCCACCATGCACCCAGCCGAAGATCGCGCTGAACTCTCGACCTGCACCACCTGCACCTTTTCCGACGACTTTTCCAACTACTGGACCGCCATCATGTATTTTCGCGCCAGGAACGGGACGTACAAGCGTGTGAAGCAGATTGGGACCATCGGGAGCGAGACGGCACGCGGCGGCGGCATCACCATCTACTACTTCCCGCACTCCAAGGATCCCACCAACATGGTTGCATTCAAGAAGGGCTTCCGGATGCGAAACGGCGACCCCAACGCGCGCAACGCCACGAGCGCCTCGAAGTACCAGGGCATCGACTACACTTGAATGATCACCGAGGGCACGCGCTACACAAACAGGACCGTGGCTTTTCCCGACCACATGGGCCCGGAGGGGATCATTGCCACAATCTACTTCCCTCCGTGCTGGGACGGCATCAACCTCAACTCACCCGACCACTACAGCCACGTCTCGTGGCCGAACGAGGGCAAGTACGACGAGGGCGGGCCCTGTCCGGCGACGCATCCCGTCAAGATCCCGCAGATCGTGCTCGAGATCCGCTGGGACACGCGCGAGTTCAACTCGGCCGATCTCTGGCCCGAAGACGGCAGCCAGCCGTTCGTCTGGAGCTTCGGCGACACCACCGGGTACGGACACCACGGTGACTATGTCTTTGGCTGGCGGGGCGAGTCGCTGGTTATCGCGTTTAGTGACGATGAGGGGTGTGCGGGTGCCGGGAATACGCTCTGTACACTGGGCCCGCAGACCATCGCTCGGGCAAACGAGTGCCAGGTTGCGCCGAGCGTCAAGGAGGAGGTGGACGGGTGGCTGGCGACGATGCCGGGGATTGTCGAGGCCGAGTTGTAGCTGCCCTGTTGAGGCATTGTGGGTTGTGAATTTGGGAATTGGGAGTTGGGACTTGGGTTCAGGAACCTGCCAACTTGGAGAGTTTCAATCTGCAACCTGAAAGAGAAGAAATTCAAGCACGTACCTGCCCAAGTCAAACTGCCAGCGTCGACTGTGTCAGACCACTTGCCGTTTACAGTGAATCATACCTTCCTTTCCTCTGCTGCCCTGCAATGCACCCCCCAAACGGACCAAAGGATCTATTTTTCTCTCCCAACAGGAATCCCGCTTCTCCCAAGTTTCCATCACCTTGATCACCCACCCAGATCATAGCCTCACAACAACATCCTCCTCAAATTTAATTAGCAGCAGCACCTACACCTGATCTCATCCAACCACATCACCAGCCGAAACACTAGGTACTCAACACACAAAAAGCCGTCACCACATCCTGCCTCATGCATCCAGTGATCACGACCCCAACCCTCCCCACTGAAATCTCGACAACAGCTCCGGCTCCGGTCCTAGCAAGCCCAACAAGCCCAACAACCACCACCACCACCACGACCCCTAGTACCACCGCCACCCCCTTCACCAGCAGCACCGACAACAGCGCCGACGAATCACCCACCGCGGCCCTCCTCAAGACAAAAGCCACCAACACCGACCCAGCAGCCACCCCCCCAGCTCCCGCAACCATGGGCCACAAGACACGCAAGGGCGTCGTCTACACGACCGCCATCCTCCTGCCACCGCTGGCCGTGTATTTCCGGCGGGGCGCCAACAAGGACTTTGGCCTCAACGTTGTGCTGACCCTTCTCGGCTGGTATGTATATACACAACACTCTCTCATGACCATAATCTGTCTTGCTTGGGGGAAGAAGAAGGAGGAGTAGAAAAAGAGCCCATCGCGGTGCGAAATAGGTCTATAATGGGTGGCTGACATTGTGCGCGTGCGGTCAATACCAACAGGCTCCCCGGGGTGCTGCACGCCCTGTATATCGTTTCGAGGTAGCAGATACAACGGATACATGGGGGGGTAGCGGTGGAATGGTGAGCTTGGGGGGACGTTGATATGATGGATGTTCATCTGCTGCTGCTTGGGAGGGGTTTGTGAGGTGGCAGGGTTCGGTCGGGGTGGGTTACTGTTTGGCCCTTCCCTTCGTTATATTGGAGTTGGTTCCGGTTTGAGGGGGTTGATGGTTGGGGTGCACTTCTTGCCTAAAACACTCCCATAGCTCTCTCTGCTTACGCCTAAGGTTCTCGGAAAATACATACTCTGGTGGTGGTTGGTCATCTGACTCGAAATCTCTTGACGGTCAAATTGGTGGTGGTGAGGTGCTCTATTATTGTAGATTCTTCAACCTCCAACTCGGCTGGTTGATCATTCTACTAAAGATATCAAAAGACAACCCAGTGCCATAAAAGCAGGAGAAGAAGTCGGCAAACGAACAAGACTCGATTAACACACAGTACCCTAACACCAAACCAAACCAGACCAATCCAACCGAACCCAGACTATACCATATCTAAACAGAACAACCATAAAACCCAATTGTTTGCAACCCACCTCCCCCCCCC